>JAKCWG010000110.1:0-165676 GCA_021464415.1 Lonicera japonica
TTATGGCGAAGCTCGAAGACAAAAATGCTCAACATGTATATTTTTATGTGCACTTTATTGTGAGATTTTATTTGAAAATTTATTTTTTTTAAAGAAAAATTAATTTCTTATCCGGATATATTTTATTGTTTGAAATGTTAGGTTTGTGCTTTCTCTAGATCAAATCTAAGCCTTGCATTATATTTTTATCAATGGTGTGTATGTCTTGATCCATGTCAAACAAAAGTTTTTATTTGATCAACTACTTTCCTTATTTGAGACTTACTTTAAATGAGTTAATATATACTTTGTTCCTTCTTTCTTTGAGCCGTTGGTTTGCTTTCATCTTGACCATTCTTTACACGCATATATTCATTTCTTTTTCTTTTTGGTGCCGCAGCTTTACACACACATACATGTACTTTATATTCTGTATATAATATAATAAGGGCTAAAGGTATTTAAAATTTAAAATGTGTGTATCCTATAAAAAAAAATTGTGTGGCTGATAAATGATGAAAAAAATAATTAACGGCCAAGATCATATGAGCCGAGAAAATCTCCCGCTTCTCTCTCCCCACAAGAATCTCACTCCAAAGAATATTCTTACACACTCTCATTCACTCTCTCTCTTTCTCCGTCCCTTAGACTAACGGAGGATCCGGAGCCGTCAAACCCACCGGACCGCTAGAGACCCTCTAGAGGTACTTTTGCCTTTTCTCTATCTGTCTAATTTCATCCACCCCTTCCTCCTTCTTGAGATTTCAAATTTTAGGGCTTTTTTCTACCATCTTTTTCCTTACAATTTCTTGCATTTGGGTGTTTGATATTTGGCATTTTTGGGTATACCCGTTCTTAATTTTCTCTCTAGCTTCAAACACACAACATTCATTTCTCCTACTATTAACATTATACCCACGTACACTTTGGGTAATGGTGGTTTCGAAAATCAAACTAGGTATTAATTAAGAATTTGTGTGTACCAAGAATGAAGGGAAAAACTGAAACCATAGTTATGGTCATTTAAGTAGTTTACCCAAAAATATATCATGGATTCAAATCATGGCTTCTTAGGAGAAAGGGGATGAGAGAACAAAGAACAGATAGAGAAAAACAAAACAGAAATAAACTTCATTAACACCTACTTAATGTTTGGTAGAGGAGCTTCCTTAACAAAAATGAGTTCCCAGTCTAAATGAGTACTCTAACTCTCCAAAATTTACTTTATATGTATATTTTGGGAAACTTTCATATGAAGAAAATTACTTTGAATTTTAGTGAATTACTTTGAATTATTCACTGGCAATGGTGTTTCATACTTTCATATGAAGGTATTAGTTGAGTGTTTTTTTTTTGGTAACATTGGTTTCATACTTGCATTAATTCCTTTAGTAACATACTTTTAATTTCTGGTAGTGTCATGAAATGGCTAATGTACTTTAAGTAGTTTTTGTAATCCATAGGCTCTTAAGAAGTTATGAAGTGAAGTTAAGAGCATTAATTAGTTCTGAGAATTCAAAATTTCCAGCTATCTTCTGTACTTGAAATCAGTTTTGAGTTCAAGAACTTGAATGATAAATTGAGTTTGCTAGAGCTTATTTGTTATGAGATGGGATGTGGATTTTTGCTTACTATTAGATGCAATAAAATGTTTAACGCAATAAGTAGTCTACCTGTTTTATTGAGAGGAATAAGCAGTAGCTTTGCAAAAAATGATAGATTTATTTAATTTAAGAGGAATAAGAAATTTACCTTTTGGTTCTCCCCCTTGTTGTGAAAAACCAAATATTACACTATTATGTAAATGCTTTACATCAATAGAAAGAAGGCGTGTGTAGCTGTTGGTTCGGTTTTAGGCGGTTTTATACGTTAGAATAGAAAACTAAACTTACCAACCTCCTTGGTTTCATTTTTCCAACCAAACTGAACCAATCACCTTTTGGTTTTGTGCTCGCACCCATGTAGAAGTAAGGTGTCCCATTTTCAAATTAAATATATGAAACAAATAATTTTGGATACTTCTTTTTTTCCAGTTATTATCTTGAGGCATTTATTTTTTGGTTGGTGAATTGTGATCAAGATGCGTTTTGCTCTTTTATTAATTATTGAAATTTATCTTTCCTGCTGCCCCTTACTTATTAGTAATCTGCTTTTCAATAATATTACCCATTTGCCTAAGATGAATGATTTATAATCTCACTAAAATATTCACAATTCCTTCTATAATTGTTTGAACTTGCTGCATCAAGCTGTTGAATCTTTCTGCTGAACTCTACACCAAGGATGTCCGCTTTCTCATGGAACTAATACAGGTTCTTATATATTGTTTGTTTCGGAAACTGATTATCCCTCAAGGTTGAGAAATTAATATAAGTTGAAACATAGTATAGTTCTTTTTTTCTTTTTGTCCAAAATTGTTTGATACTTCATTTATCTCACCATAATGGCACTTTTATTATATTACATAATGCAAAAGATATGAGTATTTGGAAGGTGTGGAACCATAAGAACTCTCCCACAACACGGCCTCTCTTTGTCAAAGGCACCCACACGAACGAATGCCGAGCGCTGGAGGCTCTGGCTGCCTTCCAATAAGGTATTTATCCCTTCTTTATTCTCCTCTCTTCCTTCCTTCTTTGAGGTTTCACCTAGGGCTTTCTTTTATCTTATTTTTCTTGGGTTTCTTGCATTTGGGCGTGATTAATCATGGGTATTTTTAGTGTTTTTTAGGATTTTTGAATAAAAAGGGTTTTCTATGTTTGGGCATAGGTATGAATTTTGGAAAATAAGAGGAACATTGAATGAATTTCTTTTTTAACTAACTAGAGTCAAGAAGAAAAATAAAAAAGTCATGCGAAAGAGATTAATAAGGAAAAATAATCATACAAGCATAACATGAGTTTTTATTGAATATTTGAACTTTGTTATTATGTTATTTTGTTTTTGTCAGAGGCTTTAACATGGAGCTTATTATTATAGGAGATAAGGTCGCGGGGCTCTAACCTCAATGCCCGAGAATATCCACTATTTCCTTTTCTTTTTTTTGAATCCTTCACAATTTCTTTCTCATGGAAAATTTGATTTTTTTATTTAAATATTACTCAAAATGCCTTTCGGCTATGCGAAATTCATGCGTTCAGGCTAAATCTCTCTCTATTTTTTTTGAATATATGGTTTCAAACTTTATTTATCGTCATTAAAATTTATGAATTTGCGATTAGGTTGTATTAAGAAAAACATAGCTTGCTCTCTATTCTCTCCCTCTCCCTCTCAGAAACACTATCTCACTCACTTCTCCTCTCCGTTCCGATACAATTTATAGACAATTGATTCTTAAACTATCTTACTTATTTGGATTGCTGGGATTATTCTCTGTTTGATTTTAATTTTTTTAATAACCTTTGTTAAAAGCAGGAATCCTAATTTTTAAATTATCTTCTCTTAGAACTTTAGTGTTTGTTTTATATTGTTGGGTTTTCTATGTTTGGGCATAGGTATGAATTTTGGAAAATAAGAGGAACATTGAATGAATTTCTTTTTTAACTAACTAGAGTCAAGAAAAAAATAAAGAAGTCATGCGAAAGAGATTAATAAGGAAAAATAATCATACAAGCATAACATGAGTTTTTATTGAATATTTGAACTTTGTTATTATGTTATTTTGTCTTCTTTGTCAGAGGCTTTAACATTGAAGTTATTATTATAGGAGATGAGGCCGCGGGGCTCTAACCTCAATGCCTGAGAATATCCACTATTTCCTCTTCCTTTTTTTTTAATCCTTCACAATTTCTTTCTCATGGAAAATTTATTTATTTTTATTTAAATATTACTCAAAATGCCTTTCGGCTATGCAAAATTAATGCGTTCAGTGTGACGCCCTGAGTGATGAGTACTCCCTTGTGTGGAGGAATGGTAGCTCGAGCGATGAGTACTCCCTTGTGTGGAGGAATAGTAGCTCAAAGGGGGCATCCCACACCGGAAGTTGGGGGATCCTTGGAGACCCATATAAGTAAGAAATTGTCGCTAATTAAGTACGAGGCCTTTTGGGTAGCTCACTGGCTTCGGATCCCATGAGAACTCCGAAGTTAAGCGTGCTTGGACCAGAGAAATCCCAGGATGGGTGACCCCCTGGGAAGCTGGTCGTGAGCTCCCAGAAACAAAGCCGTGAGGGTAGATGTCCTGGGGCTAAGGCCTGGCTAGGACGCTACCCAGAGCGGACAATATCGTACTGAGGTGGGACCGGGTCGTTACAAATGGTATCAGAGCGGACCCCACAGAGTACGGTGTGTCAACGAGGACGTCGATTCCCTTGGGGGGAAGGATGTGACGCCCTGAGTGATGAGTACTCCCTTGTGTGGAGGAATGGTAGCTCGAGCGATGAGTACTCCCTTGTGTGGAGGAATGGTAGCTCAAAGGGGGCATCCCACACCGAAAGTTGGGGGATCCTTGGAGACCCATATAAGTAAGAAATGGTCGCTAATTAAGTACGAGGCCTTTTGGGTAGCTCACTGGCTTCGAATCCCATGAGAACTCCGAAGTTAAGCGTGCTTGGACCAGAGAAATCCCAGGATGGGTGACCCCCTGGGAAGCTGGTCGTGAGCTCCCAGAAACAAAGCCGTGAGGGTAGATGTCCTGGGGCTAAGGCCTGGCTAGGACGCTACCCAGAGCGGACAATATCGTACTGAGGTGGGACCGGGTCGTTACATTCAGGCTCCATTTCCTTTTCCTTTTTTTTTTAAATATATGGTTTCAAACTTTATTTATCTTCATTAAAATTTATGAATTTGCGATTAGGTTGTATTAATAAAAACAGAGCTCACTCTCTATGCTCTCCCTTTCCCTCTCGGAAACACTATCTTACTCACTTCTCCTCTCCGTTCCGATACAATTTGTAGACAATTGATTATTAAACTATCTTACTTATTTGGATTGCTGGGATTATTCTCTGTTTGATTTTAATTTTTTTGTTAAAAGCAGGAGTCCTAATTTTTAAATTATCTTCTCTTAGAACTTTAGTGTTTGTTTTATATTGTTGGGTTTTCTATGTTTGGGCATAGGTATGAATTTTGGAAAATAAGAGGAACATTGAATGAATTTCTTTTTTAACTAACTAGAGTCAAGAAGAAAATAAAGAAGTCATGCGAAAGAGATTAATATGAAAAAATAATCATACAAGCATAACATGAGTTTTTATTGAATATTTGAACTTTGTTATTATGTTATTTTGTTTTCTTTGTCAGAGGCTTTAACATGGAAGTTATTATTATAGGAGATGAGGCCGCGGGGCTCTAACCCCAATGCCCGAGAATATCCACTATTTCCTCTTCTTCTTTTTTTAATCCTTCACAATTTCTTTCTCATGGAAAATTTATTTTTTTTATTTAAATATTACTCAAAATGCCTTTCGGCTATGCAAAATTCATGCGTTCAGGCTCCATTTCCTTTTCCTTTTTTTTTTTGAATATATGGTTTCAAACTTTATTTATCTTCATTAAAATTTATGAATTTGCGATTAGGTTGTATTAATAAAAACAGAGCTCGCTCTCTATGCTCTCCCTCTCCCTCCCGGAAACACTATCTCACTCACTTCTCCTCTCCGTTCTGCTACAATTTGTAGACAATTGATTCTTAAACTATCTTACTTATTTGGATTGCCTGGATTATGCTCTGTTTGATTTTAATTTTTTTAATAACCTTTGTTAAAAGAGGAGTCCTAATTTTTAAATTATCTTCTCTTAGAACTTTAGTGTTTGTTTTGTATTGTTGGGTATAGTTTCTCTGTCAAATTAATAGTCTCACTTTGGTACAATACTTGAGGGTGTTTTTCGCTTTAATTTAAGATACAACAAAAGTTTAGAGTTTGTTTTATAATTTTGTGTATGTGTAGTCTCACTTTAGTACTTTGATTATGTCCTAAAAGAGAAATAAAACTTCCAATTTGATACATTCCGAATAGAAAATGGGCTATCAATTTGAGAGTTACGGAATTAATTTGTATTTCATACACTTGGGTAAATTCATGGCTCCCTCCTTAAATGATGACATACAATAATTTCTTGATAGTCTCACTTAATACATATAATCATTTGTGGGAGTATTCGATTATGTTCTTCTCTTTACTTATACGGGCAGGTTCTACTAAAGTCCTAAACTTTTGGTTCATTTCGTCAGTGTTCTAAAACTTGCGACTCGCTCGGCGAGGTGGGGAGTGGGGAGTTTTCAATTACTCAGGGATTAATCGGAAAAAATCGAATAAGGTATATTTTAATATAAATAATATTCTAAATAATATAATATGATAATAATATGATTAAATACTAATAAAACACAATTAATTTAAAATATATGCATATCCAAAATATATGCATATCCAAAACAAAATACATAATTTTTGCATTACAAACAAAAGAAAAATAAATAAAAAAGATAAATTATAAATAGTTTATATAACCAGGGGCACACAAGTCTTTTAGCCTTTACAAAAGTCAAAAACCCTAAATTTGAAATATCACTTCCGCCTCTCCCCTCACGTTTTGTTCTCTCCTCTCACTCCACAAAACCTTCATCTAATACACGACTATTTAGCTAAGCTTCGTTCCAGCGGAGAGAGAAGAAGTGGAGCGTCGTTGCTTTGTTCCAGCGGAGAGAGAGGGGGAAAGAAAAGAATGGTACCATTAGGGTTTGTTTCAATTAGCCACAACGAAGAAGAAACGTGCCAAACAGTTGAGAGGCTTCGACACGATGATGTTTGTCCTAGGATTAGTAAAAAAATTGATCTAAAAAAAAAACAAAATACTAGTTTTCCACTCGCTGAGTCTCACAACTCGCGAGTAATCGGTGAGTTTTACCGAGTTATGCCGAGTTTTAACCTATCCGGGTAAAGCCTACTGAGTAGGCATACTCGACTCGCCAGCCTTCCGATTCCCGAGTTCTCGGCGAGTACTTGGCCCAACTCACCGAGTTTTAGAACACTGCATTTCGTTATAACTCCAAAATTCACTTTAAATTATCTTTTTTGACTTTTAGGCTTCTATTCTTATCTTCACTTACAGGGGTGAGTTAGCATTTTCCTATTTTAATGCTTTAACTTTACATTTTATAAAAAGCATAGTAATTTCAAACCAATGTGCTTTGATTGTCAATAACATACAAATTATTTACTTTTCTGAGATGTTGGCTTCAATTAAGGGATGAGTTATAGTTTTTTAAATAGTTAACTTTTCGTCTATGATTTGTATTGTTGTAAAAAGGGTATAATCCCCCCCCCCCCCATCTCAAATTAATATTTTCACTTCAAGATTTGGTATATTTCCATGTACTTTGAGAAAAACAGTGAATGGGAGAACTCTTACTTGAATAACTTTTGGGTTGAGATTTGGTATATTTTCGCATACTTGGACTTTAGCGGTATCTTACTGGGTACTTTAGAGTGTGAGTTTTAGGAGGGTGGTGCATTTTATTCTTTTTTTTTTAACTTCTATTCTTGGACTTTTAATGGTCAATACTAAGATTTGGTATATCTGAATCTTAGTTTTACTAATTTTTTTTTTACACAGATCCAATGTGAAGTGCCTATTTGGGGGAGTTAGTTATTTACTTCATTTGTATACAAGAGGAATCATCAAAGGGGTTAGTTCTTCACTTCATTTCACATGGTTGTTAGTGAGTGAAAGTTTGGTTACTTATTATAATATATATATATATATATATTACTTTTTGTTTATGGTGTGTTACTGTGTCATGGTCAGGATGAGATTAAACAATTTAGGATGCTTAGGGCATATTCTTTGTTAGGCCAAATTACATTGGAATTTTCTTTTCTATTTTAGATTTTTTTTATTATCAAAAGTGGGCTATCAGTGTGTTTTAAACCTGTGTATCTATATAATAAGCACCATTTCTCTTTGGTCATTTATATCAAGTAGTTCCAATAACGAGAGTATAATTATTTGTTGTTGCACCATTATAAAGTTCAGTAACATAATTTGCCCTGCTTGATTACTTAAACTATTGCCATAATGCCATAGGCATTAGTTAATATATTGCTGCTCGATATACAATACTCCCATTGTTTTTATGAAATGGAATTTTAGGGTATTGTTAGAGGGTGGGTTTTAATCAATAATTAATGAAACTTTCAGATTATGATTTTTCTCAATAATTACTAGTGCAATTTTTTAGTAGAACCCGAAAACACTCTAAGAGATTCTGATTTTGTTAATATTTGACTATAGTTTATTATACATAAGTTTCTTAAGATGGAAATGAAATTAATGTTTAAGAATTATGTCCCCCCCCCCCCCCCCCTTCCTTTTTTTTAATGTTCATACTAAATCATGCCATAATGGATTTTGATGCCAATTTTAAGAATCACCTCCTCTTATCTCTTTCTTTGATTATTATTTGGGTCATATTAATAAGGGTGTGGCTACTAACACTCCAAATGAATACTCCAGCACTCTAAAATTAATGTATTGACACTTCATATGTATACTTTAGGTTATGGATAAAAATTATTGACGCCGCTATAAAAGCGCGTTGTGGTAGCCCAAGTGCAGGCACGTCAAGTTGTAATAAAGTCTCGGAAGTCCAAGTGTCGAACCACAGGGATAGTTGAAAAGGAATGGAATAGATTATGGATTAAATGGTTTTTTGATTTTGTAAGTTGGAGTTGTTGTAAAACAACGAAAATGTAAATTGGTTGTGAAAACTGATAAGAAAGTACTAAGGTATGTGGAGGATAGTTGCGATACGATAAACGGTAATTGCAATCTCATATATAGATTTCAACACAAAGTTGTCATAAGTGGGGAACGTTGTGATGACTCTCAATAGCAAAGGGTGCGAAGCTAAGCAACTCATTCCCGGGTCAAAGCTATATCAAGAGAGAAAATCCCAAAATTCCACCAAAGACGTTGCTATCATCTCTAGCTCCTAGCCACGGGTGTGACGCTAGGCACCCCATTCCCATTGGGGCTAATCCGAGGTAGAGATGGTAGGCTCATCGAAACAAGGTTTTATATTAAGCATGTATGTGAAATCTCATGGTTTAAAAGAATGAAAATTAAGTAATGAATCATCACAATGACACGGAAAGAAGTTTATGGAATAGAATCATCAATTAGCCAAATATTACTTAGAAAGATAATAATGAGTCTACATATCACGTAAAGTGTACAAAGTACTCAAAATATCATTAAGCAATGCAAAAACTAGATTAACAATTTTATAAATCATCCATGGAAATTAAGAACTCTTTGTAATCTCTACAAAAAGGAACAATAATCCCTAGACGGGGAAATGGGCTACAAGCTTCTTAGAACCATATAAATATATTATATTTTCATTAGTCAACAAGCACTAAACATACAAGACATAAAAAATCTAATCGTACAATGAAAATACCTAAAAAACTTGTATAATGAAGGATTTCAAAAGAATAATGATTCACAAATATTTAACAAACTTTAAACATGGATTGAGAAATTAATTACCAACAATTATATCGCAAACCACCTCCGTAACCTTAGTAGAAAAACTACTCCATAATAAATGCAAGAACAAATATTATATATGAAGAAGTCATCCTTACAAATCAAGAACTTACAAGAGAAAAATGAAGAAAAGTTACACTTTAGTTCTCCCTTCTCTCTAGAACTCTCTTGTTTCCAAGATCAATAATAATCTCTCTCCCTTGATCCCCTAGACTAAAACAATAGCTAAAGGTGTCTTTTAATTAATTAATTAAGCAAGGAAAAATATCTAGGAACAATAATCCCCAAAAGGGGCAAAAAGTAGAAGTTGGTGGCTGTCCCCGCCAGGCCATGATCGATCATGCTTCTGGAATTTCTCCAAATCAGCATTTTTGCGAGTTTTTGGCTAACACTTGATCAATTCATCGCTAAGGCCATTGCATCTTATGCCTATAAAACACATAGAAACACAACAAAAGCACACCTAGCGGGACAATATTAGATACAAAACTCGCTAAGACATTAATCTCGAGATAAGTGGATAATTAGGCAGAATTAATGCAACAAACGTGTCAAGCGACTCCGAGAAAGAGCTTATACATGACAATATTATGTGTTTATCAACTCGCCTCATCTTAACTATTGCTAGTCCCTTAGCAATACAAAAAGTTTATAATTACAAAAATTAATACGTTATACAAAATAGTTGTTAACTTCTAAGTTCCCAAAAAAGACGAGTAGCATCTCGTGAAGGTTTTCGAAAATGATACCTACAAACATTAGAAATTTGACCATGATGGACGATGAGAATGAAGATTCAAGTTTCAATATGCAAAGCAAGAGGCATTACTATCGATTTTCTAGAATGATGGACTTTTGAATGATCATATAATTCGCCTATCTCCTTTAGAACACAATCCCATATTCTCCAATGCTCACATACTAGAATTTGATTCAAATAATTCAATATAAACACAAAGAGTCATAATCATTCGAGAAGGAAGGGATAACTTTTCCAAAAACAAAACCTCCAAGATTTGTCGATTCTAAGCACTTTCTTTATCTTTTACTTGAAAATTCCACTAAATTAGATCAGGGCGGTTTTCATCTCTATGGGGGCAGCGGTCTCACTTATGAAATTTACATAACTTGCTCATTCATTGGAGATCAAAGGAATCTATTCACCTTTTCCCATATGGTAACCTATACCCATCCCTAATATTATACAAAGAGACTTAAAATTTAGTCAAGTGAAGCTTTAAGTCAATATTAGGATAAAAGTCATCTAAGTTATCAAAGTGCTATGGTTTTGTCCTCTCATTGGAGGATCTTTTCGAAAGAGCTTCCATCATTTTTTGGACAGCAATTTCTCTTCTCTCAATGAAAATAAATCTAAGTGTTATTACCGAATTGAAAACAACCAAAGCAATCTAGCATGTGAAACAGGAAAATATAACGGGATACGAGACTAAGTGAAACAAGGCAATTTAGATTATCATTCAAATTCCTATCTGAATCAAAGAATTCATGCCAAAAGCTAATGAAACAATAGTCTTCATTTGAACAAAAACTCAATCACTCATCGATTTTCAAACTTCCCATAAAAAAAATGAAACATGTCTCTTCAACTGATGGAAATAGACAAAAGCAAGCCAAAACAAAATAACGTACCCCCTCAACTTGAAAGAAACATTGCCCTCAATGGAAAGAGAACAATAAAATGTACGGACGGGCTATTTTGACTTTGCTTTCCATGAGACAAAAACAAGAGAT
Source organism: Lonicera japonica (assembly GCA_021464415.1). NCBI lineage: Eukaryota > Viridiplantae > Streptophyta > Magnoliopsida > Dipsacales > Caprifoliaceae > Lonicera > Lonicera japonica. Next base: position 11,226 of record JAKCWG010000110.1, read on the forward strand.
AAACAACAACTATACAATAAACGGGTTAGAATTAAAATCTATTAGCAAAACCCATAACATTCAACCGTGAAAACCACGTTCTAAAGTTAACATCATGTCTGAATTCTAATACAACCCAAAAGAAATAAAATAAAACTAAGCATAAAAATAAATAAATAAATAAAGAGTTCTTAGGTTCAGCAAATTCATCACATGTCGGGAGGTGGGGGTGGGGGAAAATGACCATACAACGCCTCAAACTGCTGGCGTATGAACTCCTGCCACTACAAGAAAAATGGGCTTTCTTGATGACCACAAGTCGTCACAAAATAGGGCAAATTCCTCAAATTTGACAATGGGTGAGGAATTTTGGTCGTCACCAAGCTCGTCACCTATACACCGTAACATAAAGTAATAGGTGATGAAATTTTTCACGCATCACATATTACTATTATATGTGAGAACTAAGTTGTCACTTATATTGAATCTCAGATACCTATTGCCTTAACATTTGTGACAACTTGTTCGTCACATTTTAATTTAATTCGTGAGGTTTAGATTTTGTCACATACTCTGAACTTTTGTGACAACATATTTTCACCTAATATATCCATTTGTGAGCCTTTTTTTGTCACATTTTGCATTGTATTGTGGCGATTTGGTCCTCACTTATATGTTTCATTTGTGAAGCTTGTTTTTATCACGTTTGCTTTATTTTGTGATGACCCTTTCCTCATAAATATATAGCATGGGTGATGACCAAATAATCACATATTTCCTATTTTTTTCTGTTTTCTTTTTCATTTGTAATACAAACCTAATACAAAATACAAAAACACATAACATAAATAAGTTGATATTTTGATAATCACATCTCCATTCACAAAATTATATCTATTTGGATAAAACACAAGTATCTCCAAACTAGTTACATAACAAAATAATATACCAAAAATTATATCCTATATTATAACCTAGTTCAACTAAAAGGATATCGTACTTCCTCTATACACATCGAGGAACAAAAAAGTGTAGCATGCATTAACGTCATGTTCCAAATTGATAAAAAAAGAACAGAACAAATTCCCTAAATTAATCATCAAGAGAATGATCACCTAACTAATTATAGCATGCATCATTTGAATAGACACCCAATTGTTCCCGTCCACGAAATGCATTCATGAAAACCCGCAATTGGTCCTTCAGTTCTTCATTTTCTTTCTGTAAATTGTTGAAATTTGTTGATAGTTGTTTCAATTGATCTTGCATCTCATTCACTTCAGAACGCGTATCAATAAACGAGGTAACATATGAGTTTGAGTCCTCCACACGTGGAAAAACACCAACACCACGAATAGACTTTCCTTTCCTCCCAAGCTTTTCACTTAGTATTCGGAATTCAGCATGAACATCCACAATAGCATAATCTAGTGTAGTACCCTCAGGTGCTTCTTGAATCATCTTTTCCCGAAGCTCATCCCTCATTTTCTTCATATTTTCCTACAAAAGAAATTAGATGTAAAATCTGTTAATCTAAATTATCAAACCATTAAATATTTGATGAAAAAATCAAAAATAAACAAACTAACAGACCATTTTAACCAAATCTCAAGCCTAAAAGATTCATGAATGTAGATAACCTACATATATAACCATATTTATTTGAATAACTAATTACTAAATAGCCACCTTTAAGTCTAAGGAGAATGTTTAGCTACTATAAATTATATACACCAAAATTGATTTGCCTAAACACCCTCTACTCCTAGAAAATAAGAACACTAAATTAAGATAGCCATAGAATAAGATTTTATTCAATTTTTTTTCAAAAGAGGAAGTTCCAAGTCTCTTCCTTTTTGTATGATCTACAAATAACAAAGACAAGACTCGAACCCCTGAGTCCAAGTCTCTTACCTTTTTTAAGGACCTACAAATAATAAAAACACACGTGGACTAATTAGAGAGAAGTTAAAAAGGTAAAAATTGCGTATTTTTTAGTATGCAGTCATCAAATGCGCATGTTACGAAAACAGTCATAACTTCTTCTACGAATGTCCAATTTAGGAACCATTTGTTGAGTTGGAAACTAGACATCCGGAGCTTTCTTTTGATATGTAGAACTTATTCTAAATCCAATTCTGGAGGTCGCAGCAAGCCCAGAAACATAGCCCACATACATAGTGATATGTAGAACTTATTTATTTAGTTGTTACCAAATTGTATACACTACCAACTAGCCCGTCAACACAGGTCCCACACATGTCACAATGTGTCAACATTAAACTAATAAAATATTAAACTAATATTGGATAAATGGCTTTGCACCTCCCTTGTGATGATACTTTTGTTTCTTCCGATTTGTCGCATTGGTCTTAGAAATTTCCTATATAAGAAAATTTGTAAATGATGATGAAAAAATAGGGCACCTCATCAAATATACATGATTGAACGTAAGAAATTCACATTAAAAATAAGATATATTATAATAACTAAATTATGGGAAAGTAAATAACTTTTTAGAATACATACAGAAAAGTCTCGAGTTGTGTAAACCTCATCACACAACCAATGCCAATGACTCTCTGGTATCCCATTCCATAAATTAGGATTTGGTAGATTAACTCGTCCCTGCGCAGGTGTTTCGTGGCTCAGGTAGTGTTGATGCAATCTATACTTGAATTGAGCAAACAATTTTGACATCTTTTGATCCACGTACACAAAAATCATCTCATTTGACAAGTCTACGTCAAATAGCACCTAGTAGATATTTCAAATATACGTAAAATATTTAGTATTATAATTAAGGTATTAAGTTAAATAAATGAATTGCAATGAAACTAAACTCACAAGCAATGACTCCCGCAATTTCCTCTTATCATCCAATGGGATACAACTCCATCCTATATAGCAAACAGGTGCAGAAGTTCAAATAATGTTACCTATCTCGAAAGTGAAAAAGGCGGACACTTTTGCATCGTTAGGAACTTGAAATTTCTTATCAAAAATAATTGGCATCTTCTTCCCTCCATTAGCTTCCAAAATATTGTGGAGGCCTTTCCCACACGATTTTCCTCGCTTTCGTTTCTTTCCCGAATAGTCATAAGTGCCTGCAAATCAAAATAGTTAATTGTTAGTGTGATCATTACTATAATTCAAACACAATATTAAGAACATAATGCTAAATAAATAATTGTTTCTTTTAATACTGGGGCTATTAGAAGGTAGCTCCTCATGTGCTGGCTGTGAAATAGGTGTTGATGGTGACAGTGATGGAGGCGGTGAAAGTTGAGGCGGTGGTGAAGGACGAGGCAGTGGCGGTGAACATTGAGGCAGTGGTGAAGGACGAGGCAGTGGCGGTGAACGTTGAGTTGGTGGTGAAGTACGAGTTGGAGGTGGAGGTGGAGGTGGTGGTGAAGGATGAGTTGGAGGTGGAGGTGTACTAATAGCATTGTGAGGAGGCATGCGATCTATCTACCTTTTTAACCTCTTCCCTCGCTGTGTATGAGCAGCCATCTATATATAAATTACATGCAACATGGTTGAATACACAAGAGGCAAAATTAAAGGAAAAGCTTTGTACTAATGTATTATTTGCTTCAAACAAGAAGGCAAAATTAAAGGGAAAGTTTAGTAAGTAATATTTTCTTCCAACAAGAAGGGAAAGCTTCATACTAATGTATTATTTTCAAAATTAAAGGGGCAAAATCAAAAGGACATATCAACAAACAAGAGCCAATTAAGGTTTAAATCAATTGCAACAATTTTAAGGATCTGGGAAGAATCTAATCCAACTAAAGAAGTAGTTTGGTTGGTCACATGGTTGACATAGCCTACTTGGTGGTCGCCATAGTTATTATGCAAGGAAATCCATGCAGTTTGTTAGGAATCTAAAAGGTACGTGTTCTAATTAATGGAGGTCCTGATTCAATATACTAAAGAAAATAATTAAATTAATAATTAAATTAAAACTGAAAAATTGGTCATCATTAACTAATCAACACAGATTGGGCGTGCATCATAATCTAACAAAGAACCTACACCTACATATTGTATCCTTGGTTGATATTTGACAACAAGTAACAACAGCAACTAACATAGCTGAAATGAACACCGAAACAAAGTACATCCAATGCATCCTAAGCTCCAACTTGAGGTAATTAAGGGTTGTGCTGCGTCAACAAGGCTAAATTTTCACAAAAAATAAAGTTAATCTATTTTTTTACTTACTATATTTAATTTGATAAAAAAATGCCATTAGATATATATATCCATTTTAAAATTTAAAGTGGGCATTGCCCACCTTACTTTCTCTGTCACCCCCACTATTGGTGAAATATGAACTCTTAATTTAAAAGAACAACAATTCTAATTTGCAAAAAAAAAAACTCTTAGCAAGCGTCTCTAAAATGTGCGTGATTAAAACAAGAGTGGAATTATTGCTAAAGTAATGTACAACTTTATAAGTATGAATTACAATTTCTCAAAACAATATTAAACTCTGACAAAGAGAATATTATTTTGCCAATATAATAATCCTAAAACAAATGCACTTAGTTCAAGTCTCTATCCACATGTCAAGTAAGATATAACTATGGCAACACCTATGTTTATATGTAGGAAAATAATAAATGTGTTTTTGTGACACTAACAAATTTAACATTTTTTTCATTGAACCATCATACTTTTAGCAATTTTGCGAATATTAACTTATAATAATTTTTAGGCTATGTTGATATATATTACTAGTATTATGATCTCACCTTTGTACATGTTAATTTTAAGTGTCCCCAACCCTTAGAATAAATTTTCGAATTCGCTACTAAGTCGATCATGATTAAGTACCCACCTTCCTTTGTAAAGCAAGAATTTCCAAATCTACATGAAACTTAAAGTGGAGATGACCGTTTAGGTGTCATTAGCCATCGACACACAATATTGAAAAAATATATATATCTAATTTGTAACAACTTGCATGAGTTTGTTGACGTAAGTTACTAAGGAGAGGGTAATTGGTTTCCTTCTTTACCCTCTCTCCAGACTAGAAAAGACAACAAACACAAAACTTACACCCTGTTGGCTAGTTTGTATCTGTGAGATTTTAACAAGAAAAAACTCTAAAAAAAATTAATATGAAAATCTGAAAATTTTCTGCACCCTCCAAGAATGGACCACTTTCAACTTCTCTATGTTACTTAATATTAATGATATGACCATCCAATTTTAAATTGATGCATATTAAGTAAGACTAACATAAAATTCTATCCAATCAAATAATTTTAGTCTCTTAAAATCCACAACACAAGTTAAAAAAAAGGGTATATTATAAAAAAAAATATGAGATTTTTGCTTATGAAGTAGATATGATTCTTCTCATCATTAAAACGAACAAACTTTATGGGCGTTATTTTAAACTTGTGAATAAAATTGCTACTAAAGTAGTATTTATACATTCCTTCGCTTATGAGATTTGCTTTTAAAGAAAAGAATTGAATGAACTAGCTAAAGTTTCGAAAATCTTAGATTCTTTAAGCACATATTTTGCTAGAACAGAGGAATTTTACAACAAACACAGCTATTTTGGCGCAGTCAAGGTGAGTTTTTCATTAAATTGACAAACTATAGTTGAAATTATTTTTCAAACTTTAAACTTTCTTTTTCCAATAACATTCAGTCTCTTGGCAACCAAACTAGTATATAAAAAAACAACTATACATAAACAGGCACATCTTAAACAATCTCCCTTCAGATAAACTAATAAGTATATATAAAGAGAGGAGTTTGAACCTTATGTCGTGTATGACCTTGATGGAAACCTTTTGACTTTAAGGTGGCCCTTCTTAGGGGTGGTGAAACAAGTATACTTAAATACCCAAATTGATCCTAAAACACAAATCACAAACTCCCAAAGTAGTTGTGGGCAGAGAAGAACAATAGAGAGATCTTAGTGGTGTGTACGGTAGCAAATCCATTTAGTTATTTTTTAACCTAAGTGTAAGGGAGCAAAATAGAAAGGGGGAAATTAGGGAAATCTCAAATTTTAGGGAAGAAATTAGGGCACAAAATATTTATAGGACTAGTGTATTACCTGATGGAATATAATGGCTCTGGTTCAAAGAAGAAGAAAAAGCGCACTCATACAGCAATGACGGAGCTACAGTACAGCGGAGGGAAGCTGCAATAATGGTGGACAACCATTGAGAGGGAAGGGGTTTAATGCGAGAGAAAAGGGCTGACGGAAGAAGACCGACAATGGAGACAGAGAGAAAGAGATAGAACAACGGGTTGGGGAAGGAGAGAGTTGAGCGCCAAGAGAAGAGCGTTGAAATTTTGGGGCAAAATGAGAAAAGGAAACAGAGTAATTTAATTTCAACCTCTTTTTTTTATTTTTTTAATAGTGAGTTTTAAGCGATGCCTTAAATGGGTCACATTTGTTCAATAAGCCTCACCTAAAATTTAATGCGACAAAAAATTGAGTTCGTCACATATTGACACAGAAATTTTAGCGCGGACAATTTCCCGCTTTATAATAGGTGATGAGTGAAAATTTATATGTGAGGAATGTATTTTGATAAAGAGAAAAATATTTATTTGTGACAACGAACAAAAAAGGCTCACATATTCTTATAATATGTGACAAAATTTGAAGCCTCACATATTATTCTGTCACATAAGCCTATTTTTCATGTAGTTTGCTGAGTCGCCATCTGTGCCTGAATTCGAGCCTCGACTTAGGCAGCTATGTCCGCCTCCAAACGATCCTGTCGCACACCATAATCTCAACCCTCTCATTTATGCTGGCGAACCCAATTTTCATTAAAGCAGTCATCTGCTCGAACTACTCTTTCATGAACTCCCTGTTGTCATCTACCGGCCCAGAGCTTACTCTTCTTCTACGCCTGGAAGGACCCGGAACATCTGTTCCTGCTTCTTCTGCGCCCTCTTCCTTATCATCACCCGGTGGTGGTGCAGCGGTGGAAGAACTTGGCCTATTCCTTAATTGACCAGCAGCTCGAGTTTGGGTAGACCTGTTAAGTGGCGCTCGAGGAATTTTCTTCTCATCCTCATCGCTCTCATTTACACCCGCTCGCAGACATACATGAGTAATCAAAGACTCGAACTTAATTGTCTCATTATGGGCAACCAAATCTATGATTCTCGCGATTCGCCCAATGATGTGTCGTAATAAGCAACAACGCTTGTTCGTTGCTATTGCGTACAGTACGTACGCTTGAGACGGGTAAAGGTGCTGGATATGAGAGGTCGGGTTCAAATCATTAGCAATTACTAGCCACAATGTCCTAAGGCTATTGTGTAAGTTGCTCCTATCAAATTGGATCCCAATCCATTACATAGGTCTACCGGCTGGAAATGAGGCTAAATCGTTAGCCAATGGCTCTACATAGTTGGTACCATCCGAATAGGGTAGGTCATAGGCGTTGTGTAGCAAAGCCGGGATTCCCATGATTTCACTTAACACCTCAAGATTAAAATCGACTGTCTTCCCACGAACATGAGCAACATATGTGTACAATGTATTTGGAACATGAATTAAACTTGCAACAAATTCACGATAAATAGTGATATTGTTGGAGGTAAATCCACAATTGCGCTCCTCGCTTTGGTGAATCCGGAGGGTATATCCGGTGTGCAGGTTATCCAATGCCGTGGCGCTCTAATGGTGGTTGGGTACAAGGAAATAAAGTTGCGCCTTAGCTAACAGCTATAGCTTTTGGCGCAATGGTAAGCGCTTGATCCTCACAATTGGTATCAGAGGAAGTCACGGGTTCGATACCTGGGGCGCGCCATTGTGGGGGGGGGATTGTTGGAGGTAAATCCACAATTGCGCTCCTCTCTTTGGTGAATCCGGAGGGTATATCCGATGTGTAGGTTATCCAATGCCGTGGTGCTCTAATGGTGGTTGGGTACAAGGAAATAAAGTTGCGCCTTCGCTAACAGCTATAGCTTTTGGCGCAATGGTAAGCGCTTGATCCTCACAGATATTACATTGATTACCTTGTTCTTACAAGTAGTTAATCCATCCCGGATTCCGCTCAAACGTTGATCTTTGTGGGAAATCATCCAGTGTACCGATGTAGACTGGTTTCTCTATCACTACCATCTTCATCTTGAAGGCATAGTTCCACCATTCAAATTCTTGGCGGCTTCGAAATCCGCGATAGCCACCCCTAAATGACAATCGGCTTGGTGGGAGGGTTAAAGGAAGCCATAGAAGAGTATTGTGATGCTTTAGAGGAGGAATGGATGAGAAAATTTGAGATTTGGGTTGTTAGGGCTCGAAATTTGTGAGAATAGAGGGAAAAATGGATATTGAGATGGGTTTAGGAATGGGGGCTTGAAATTGAAAGATTTGATGGTTTATTCTAGGTGAGGAAGTATGGAAATAGTGTTTGGGGAGGATTTGGGAAGAATGGGAGAGAAGGGGCTAGGGTTTGGAGAGGATTCGGCAAAGAGGGAAATGAGAAATGGGGGTTTGGGATACGGTTCCCCTGTTTTAAAACGGGACCATGATCGATCATGGTCAACCCATGATCGATCATGGGTTAAACTGCCAAGCCAATTTTTTTGTACAATGATCGATCATGCTTCCCACTGCCCAGCTCTATGACTACCATGATCAATCATGCCTTAAACTGTCCTAAAAGATTTTCCACCATGATCGATCATGGTTAGGGCATGATCGATCATGGACCAATCTGCCAGAAAAAAATTTCTTGCATGCTTTGCTCTACAACACCTTATAGCTCCCCTCAACTTGATCCGTTCATTCCCAATGACACCCGAATCTCCGATAAAAATTCCTGAAACTCAGAAATACTAACAAAAACATTATTTACAAAATCAACCCATGCTTGTTAGGCATAAGTCGGGCCTTCGAGAGGGGTGGACTCCTCTCGAGGTGGGAATTCCAAAAACGGCTTAAAGCATTGTCCGTTCACTTTGAACACGAAGCCAGTTTTGGGATCCTCAATTTTCACAGCTCCGAAAGGAAATACATGGCGGACAATGTATGGGCCGGTCCAATGAGACTTCAACTTTCCCGGGAAGAGATGCAGACGAGTGTTATAAACAAGAACTTTGTGCCCAAGTTTGAATTCTTTTCTAAAAATAGATTTATCATGAGAAAATTTGGCACATTCTTTACTTATCTTTGCGTTATCATAAGTATCTCTTCTCAATTCCTCAATTTCATCAACTTGTAACTTACGGTCGAGGCCGGCTTTTTCTAAATCACAGTTAACCATCTTAGTTGCCCAATATGATTTGTATTCCAACTCTACTGGCAAATGACATGGTTTTCCGTATACAATGCGATAGGGAGACATATCTAAAGTTGTTTTATACGCAGTATGGTAAGCCCAAAGTGCATTGATCAGTCTTAACGACCAATCCTTGCGGTTCGGGTTTACCGTTTTCTCTAGAAATGGTCTATTGCAAAAATGAGTACTGCCATCGCTTATTATTGCCTTAGGGGTCCCAAAACGTGCAAGAATGTATTCTTTCAAAAATCAGATCACCACTTTGTGATCGTTTTTCTTGCACGCTTGGGCTTTCACCCATTTTGAAACATATTCTACGGCAACTAGAATGTAAAGATTAACGTAGGAGGATAGAAATGGTCCCACAAAGTTGATGCCCCAGCAATCAAAGATTTCAATCATCAGAATTGGGTTGAGTGGCATCATATTCCTCTTGGAGATCCTTCCAAGCATTTGGCATTTTTGACATGCTTTGCAAAAATGTTGCGCATCCTTAAAGAGCGACGGCCAGTACAGTCCGCTTTGCAAAATCTTAGCGGTAGTCTTCTTTGCCGAGAAGTGTCCTCCACAAGCTTCAGAATGGTAGGAGGACGGAACTCTTTCCACTTCTTCATCTGGAATGAACCGTCGGATAATCTGATCCGCACAATATTTAAATAGGTACGGTTCATCCCAGTAGAATCAACTCATTTCGCTCAAGAATCTTTTTCTGTCTTGTGCGCCCCATGACTTTGATATCTTGTCGGTTACAAGATAATTTACAATGTCCGCATACCATGGGAGTGTTGAAATTGCTAACAATTGCTCGTCTAGAAACAAATTTTGGATCGGGCTTTCTTCGATGTTGTTCGTAAAAGTGAGTCGAGATAGATGATCGGCCACCACGTTCTCGACTCCCTTTTTATCCTTAATGCTTAAATGGAACTCTTACAACAGAAGTATCCACCTAAGAAGCCGCGGCTTGGCATCCTTCTTTGTGAACAGGTACTTCAACGCCGTGTGATCCGTGAAATAGGATCGAAACTTGTCCAAGGCGAAGACAATTGCCAGAAGCTCTTTCTCTGTCGTGGTGTAATTTATTTATGCATCATTCAAAGTTCTGCTTGCATAATATATTACACCCGGTTTCTTGTCTTTCAGTTGACCAAGAACCGCTCCAACTGCATAATCGCTCGCGTCACACATGAGCTCGAAAGGCAAGCTCCAGTCTGGTGTTTGCATAATTGGTGCAGTAGTGAGCATATGCTTCAAATAGATAAAGGCTTCTTCACACCTGGCATCCCATTCAAATGGTGCATCCTTAAGGAGTAGATTGCACATTGGCTTGAAAATTGAACTGAAGTTCTTGATAAACCTCCGATAAAAGTCGGCATGTCCCAGAAAAAATCGAACATCTTTTATATTTTTGGGCGTAGGAAGTTTGGCAATCAATTCGATCTTTGCTTTGTCAACTTCAATTCCTTCTGACGAAATGATGTGCCCCAATACGATACCATTGGTAACCATAAAATGGCACTTCTCCCAATTTAACACCAATTATTTTTTCACGCATCTTTTCAAAACTTGTTCCAGGTTAGTCAAGAAATTGTCGAACGACTTACCATAGACGGTAAAGTCATCCATAAAAACTTTCAAAGTTCTTTCTACCATATCGCTAAAAATACTTGGCATACACCGTTGAAAAGTGGCCGGTGCATTACATAGACCAAAGGGCATTCTTCGATAAGCGAGGGTACCAAAGGGACATGTAAAGGTGGTCTTTTCTTGATCATCTAGGTCAATCTCAATTTGATTGTACCCAAAAAACCATTGAGGAACGAGTAATATTCATGATCCGCTACCCTCTCTAGCGTTTGATCCAAGAAGGAAAGTGGGAAATGATCTTTATGAGTTGCCTCATAGAGTTTACGGTAGTCAATACACATTCGCCACCCGGTGGTGACTCTTTGTGGAATCAACTCATTTGATTCGTTCTTGACTACTGTGAGACCCGATTTTTTCGGTACCACTTGCGTTGGACTAACCCATTTACTATCCGAGATTCGATAGATGATCTTTGCATCTAACAATTTGAACACCTTGTTCCTATCCACCTCTTGCATGTTAGGATTTAACCGGCATTGAAATTGCCTTGATGCTTTTACCCCATCCTCCAAGTGAATTTTATGTTTGCAAATTAATGGGCTTATTCCTTGGAGGTGGGCAAGAGTCCAACCAAAAGATTTTTTGTATTTACCAAGCAAATGAACCAACCTTACCTCTTGGTCATCCAAAAGATCGGACGAGATGATGACGGGGTAAGTGTCTGAAGCTCCCAAAAAGGCATACTTCAAGTTGCTAGGTAGTGGCTTGAGTTCCATTTGCCCTTCAAGCTTTTTGTTAGAAGTTGGTGTGTTTTCCTCTTTCTCCGAGATGTCAACCTGTTTGTCAGACCAAGAAAATACTTGCATACAATCCTCGAGTTCATCGAAAGTGGTTAGATAATCTTCCGTTGACTCCGATTCGAAACTTTTCACAAAGTGGTCTTGGATACATGACTCTATCATGTTCACATGTTCACTTTCCTTTTCATCACCGTCATCCCTTTGGTTGCTCAAAGAGAACACGTTTAGCTCCAGAGTCATGTTTCCAAAAGCTAATTTCACTATTCCGTTCTTGCAATTTATTATAGCATTAGAAGTAGCAAGAAATGGTCATCCGAGGATTATCGGAATCTTGTTAGCGGGATTCGACACGGGTTGCATGTCGAGGATGATAAAATCAACCGAAAAATAAAACTTGTCAATTTGGACAAGTACATCCTCGACTATCCCTCTTGGGATCTTAACGGATCGGTCCGCTAATTGGATTGTAACCCTCGTGGGTTTCAAGTCACCTAACCCCAATTGTTGATAAACTGAATATGGGAGCACATTCACGCTTGCTCCCAAATCTAGCAAAGCATTTTTTATCCTACAATTTCCTATGACACATGAAATTGTGGGACAACCGGGGTCTTTGAACTTAGGGGCTCTCGTGCCTGCATGATGGAGCTCACTTGCTCCTCCATAAAGGCCTTTTTCTTGACAATCAACCTTCGTTTGGTAGTACATAAGTCCTTGAGGAACTTAGCTTACGAAGGTATTTGCTTGACCACGTCAAGCAATGGAATGTTGATTTTCACTTGCCTAAAGACATCCAAAATCTCGGTATTAGATTTAGATGGTTGGTTCAATCTCTCCGGGAATGAGACTTTGATCCCATTTTTTTTTTCGAGATCCTCCTTTCCTTGTCTATCTTCCTCTCCCTTCTTCTCTTCACTCACAACCTTCGCAACCTCTATTTTTTCAACACTCGTAGGCTCAACTATGTCCGTCACCTTAGGGGTTTTAGGAATAATAGTTTTGTCTACCTCCCTCCATCTCCTTAGGATTGTGATAGATTTGAGTTTTTCTAACTTGGTGTTAGACTATCCTCCCTCTATGACTTGAACTTGGCATCTATGATTAACTAAAGGTTGAGATGGGAATTTTCCCTTCTCTTGGGTAGCTAGGGCAATGGTGAGTTTAGACATTTGAGTTTTTAGCTCACTCACATCACAATCTGTCTTGTCCACAAATGATCTTAACAAAGCTTCTAGGTTTTGGTTGGGATTTTGATTTTGAGGTGGAGCAAATGAGTTTTGAGGTTGTTGTTGTCTTTGCTTTTGATGATATTGGTTGTGGTTCTGACTTTGATTTCCTCCCCAACTGAAATTGGGGTGATTCTTCCATCCCTCGTTGTACCTTTGAGAATAAGGGTCGTTTTGGTTTCGGTTTTGGTTGTACTAATTCAAAGCATTGACTTGGGCGAAATTTTTGAGGATTTCCCGGAAAGCGGGAATAGTAGGGCAATCCTCGGTAGTGTGTCTCGAGTTTTCATAAATGACACATAACTGATTTGAGGATACTACATTGACCTCTCTAAGCTTACTTGCTTCCATTGCCTCTACTTTTTTAAGAGGAACAATTTTGCACCCATGTCATCCTTGTTGGATACTTGGTACAACCCACCCTTTCTTTGAGTTTTGGCTTTTGGCTTTTTGGTATAGGTGTTCTAATTTTAGGCAACTTCCGCTAGTTCATCAAAATATAACAAAGCCTCATCGGGATTCTTGCTCAAGAATTGATCATTACATATGGTCTCAACAAAAGTATGCATATCAGGGGTGAGGGATTCATAGAAAAAACTAACAAGGCTCCAAGTTTCGTGACCATGGTGAGGGCATGCATTTAAGAGCTCTTTGTATCTTTCCCACCATTTATAAAAAGTTTAATTATCTTTTGGCGAAAAATTGGATATCGCTCTTCTTAAGGCATTGGTTCTATGAACGGGAAATAATTTTTTTAGAAATTCCACTTGGAGCTCTTGCCAAGACCAAATCGATTGCGGTCTTTGAGCGTTTAGCCAAATTTTTCCTTTATCTTTTAGGGAAAAAGGAAAGAGTTTTAATCGTATGACATCCTCATCAATATTTGCCTCACGAAATGTGGAGCAGACTTCTTCAAAGTCTTTTAAATGCAAGTATTTATTTTCAGACTCCATACCATGAAAAGAAGGAATATGTTGAAGCATACCCGGTTTGAACGAGAAAGCTCCCGCTTGACCGGCGGGAAGTACGATGCATAAGTTGGAAGTTGCCCGAGGTGGTTGAAGATAGTCCCTTATGGTCCTAACCGGAGGAACATTGTTGGCACCTTCCCTTTCGTTATCGCTCTCATGATCTGCCGCTCTACCTTGATTTTCCATTCTTGGTGAAGAGGGGGCTAATTCGAATGTCCACGAACAATTGTCCTTGCATAGGCTTGGAAAACTATTCGAATAGCTCCTCAGAGACTCTACAAAATCAAACAAGAATAAGAGAGAAAAATAAATTAATTAAATGGAGAGATACTTATAAATAAGGGTTTTATACAAAACCCGAAATTCGCCTTTTTGCCTATTCCCAAGCAACGGCGCCAAAAACTTGACGCCGCTATAAAAGCGCGTTGTGGTAGCCCAAGTACAGGCACGTCAAGTTGTAATAAAGTCTCGAAAGTTCGAGTGTCGAACCACAGGGATAGTCAAAAAGGAATGGAATGGATTACGGATTAAATGGTTTTCTGATTTTGTAAGTTGGAGTTGTTGTGAAACAACGAAAATATAAATTGGTTGTGAAAATTGATAAGAAAGTACTAAGGTATGTGGAGGATAGTTGCAATACGATAAATGGTAATTGCAATCTCATACATAGATTTCAACACAAAGTTGTCATAAGTGGAGAACGTTGTGATAACTTTCAATAGCAAAGGGTGCGAAGCTAAGCAACTCATTCCCAGGTCAAAGCTATATCAAGAGAGAAAATCACAAAATTCCACCAAAGAAGTTTCTATCATCTCTATCTCTTAGCCACGGGTGTGATGCTAGGCACCCCATTCCCATTAGAGCTAATCCGAGGTAGAGATGGTAGGCTCATCGAAACAAGGTTTTATATTAAGCATGTATGTGAAATCTCATGGTTTAAAAGAATGAAAATTAAGTAGTGAATTATCACAATGACACGGAAAGAGGTTTATAGAATAGAATCATCAATTAGCCAAATATTACTTAGAAAGATAATAATGAGTTTACATATCACGTAAAGTGTACAAAGCACTCAAAATATCATTAAGCAATGCAAAAACTAGATTAACAATTTTATAAATCATCCATGGAAATTAAGAACTCTTTGTAATCTCTACAAAAAGGAACAATAATCCCTAGACGGGGAAATGGGCTACAAGATTCTTAGAACCATATAAATATGTTGTATTTTCATTAATCAACAAGCACTAAGCATACAAGGCATGAAAAGTCTAATCGTACAATGAAAATACCAAGAAAACTTGTATAATGAAGGATTTCGAAAGAATAATGATTCACAAATATTTAACAAACTTTAAACATAGATTGAGAAATTAATTACCAATAATTATATCGCAAACCACATCCGTAACCTTAGTAGAAAAACTACTCCATAATAAATGCAAGAACAAATATTATATATGAAGAAGTCATCCTTACAAATCAAGAACTTACAAGAGAAAAATGAAGAAAAGTTACTGATAAGCACCTAAAACTGTTATTTATAATTCCCCAAATAACAAAATTTAAGTTTCAAAAATTGCATTATGTTATCTAATGTTGACATTTAGTTGTTTTGCAGGTTCTTGTCTCAACTGATGTAATTAAATGCTTAACTTTGTTGAATTTGTGAGACATGACACCTAAAGTGACTCGGATAGTTTTTAAAGCATAAATTTTTTCTCGGAACTCCAAATCATGCGTTTCTTAAGTCTAAAATCAAGAGAATTTCAAGAGCTACAATTTTCCAGTTTAACACTTTTCCAAATTAGGCCATCTTCATATCCGAAATTTCATTACAAAATTCCGGCAGCAAAAGAAAAAAAAGAAAGGAAAATATCCCAAAAGTTTGTGTGCCCACTCTCATATTTTTAATCACTCAACCCATAACCCAACACTCCACTACCTAGACAATGTTCACATTATTCTCTTACACACCCCACTCTCTAGACAAAGTCTCATTATTCTCTTACACCCGCTCACCCCATTGTCTACTTTCATCATTAATATTCTCTCCCATTTTCTCACATATATTGATTGATATTTGTCCAAGGGAGAGAACACCACAAGAGAGTTTGAAAGAAAGGAGGAGAGCTTGGAGCAAGAGAGCTTGTTGTAGAGAGACAAAATTTTTGAGTGCTACATATTTTTCTTCTTCTTGTATTATTGTTTCATTTTGTTGAAGAAGACAATATTGTAGAGTGTTGAGAGAAATTCTTTTACTCACATATTTGGAGATATTTAAGGAGTTATTTTATTATTTGTTTTGTTCTTCTATCTTTATGGAAGGCTAATCTTCCTTTTAAGGGGAGAGATGAAGCCTCATTTTTATTTGTGATTTAGAATTTTATAATATTGCATAAATATATTCATTTGTGATTTTTCTTAAATAAGATCTTCGGATTACTCTACACACCATAGGTGATCCCATTTTGGTTTTTATACTTGACTTAAGAGATGAGCTACATACCATAGGATTTTCTTAAGTTCATTTTATTTTTCAAATTTATCTTCTAGTTCTTGAGTGTTAATGTGAGTGAGTGACAACCTTATATTATTTTTATTTCTAAAAGAAGAAAATATAGATCTTGAAAGGAAAAATCTCTTATAAACAAAGAAATTGTCAAATACTATTTGGTTAGCTTTTGGGTTCACTCTACATACCATAGGTGATTCCATTTAATCAAACTAGTATAGAATTTATTTTGGGTATATATGTGTAATAGTATAATATTCTAGATCCATTGATAATTTGGTGGTGGTTTCTTAACTCTTGAAATCCCTACACTTTATTTCTCCAAAACAACTTTCTCCACTTTTATTACATTTTATTAGTATTAAAATTGTTCTTAAGAAAAGTAAACATTTCTAAAAGATAAAAAAAATGGTTTTTATTCTAAATCTATTATTTTCTCAACTTTGTTTTCATTGATTCATAAACAACTCCCGTGGATTTGACCCCTTACTACTACTATCTACGTTACTAATATATTTTGTAGGTACATAAGGGTTTTTGATCAAGCTATTTTTAGTGATGAAGATAGCTTCCTATCAAATGGCGCCGTTGCCAGGGAGTTGACGCCAATGAAAATGACGTGAAGACTTTTTGAGATTTGTTGGATTTAGTTGTAATTATTCGATTTGGTTGTAAAATTAATTTATTTTTATTTTTTTGGACATTTTGGACTGTTTAAAAACTGTAATATTTATTTATATGGTGTTCTGGGACTACCCAGATTAAGTGTTAAAAAAAAACAAAAAAAATTACAAAAGGGAAACTGGACAAAATAGAGATTGCATATTTTGGAAAAAAAAAAGAACACTTGAAGATTCTCTATTTTGGGTCAGTAGGACTCTCGGGGACGACTGAAATTTAGTAGAAATTTCCCCCTGATCGACTCAACCGAATCATCACCCCGCTTGCGGGAGGTACATTCTTCATCACTCGCGAATCTCCTGTCGGCTATGTGCTCTAATTGCTATGTGTTTATTTTTAGCACATTTATTTTGAATGGTGAATGATGAATAATTGAACCTAAAGCCTAGCCCGGCTATTGAAATGAGTTAGGATTTCATCACCCACTCAATCGCTTATCCATTTGCTTGTGATCCTAAGCCGTCATTAATTAAAATCAACTCACTAGCAAGCCAAATAGGATTCGGTGTTCATAGGACCTCTAAAGAAAAGAAGCGATCGGTAGCCACTCCAGTGAGCTCTTCCAAGCCTATGGTAGATTGACTAGTTGGTATTTAAGTAGTGCCTTTGTGACCCTTCAACGTATTAGTCCTTCGGCCCTGATTTGGGAGAATTTAATTGGTAAGCTTCTTGGACAATTTTTATTGTTCGTTTCGATCAAATCTGGATAAGAGTAGGAGCACAAAATTTTCAATCAGGTGGTGTCAAAGAGCTCACGCTTTTCCACCCGCAAATAATTAAAATTGACTACCCTTTCACTAAATTGAAGATAAGAATTGGTTATATGCTATCTAGGAATTCTTTCCTTTATTAGTGTACGTCGACCAATTAGGATTGTAGTCATTTTGTGTCCTATTTTCTTGAACCACCCATCTATTCTTTTTTAAAGTCAAAATTTCACAATATTTATCTCATGGGATGCGAAAGTCCAAAAGGCTACTGAACCGATCACATAGCAATTCAACTCTTGATTCATGAGATACGGATCTCTGTGATCTTATAGTTGACCTTACCCCATTTTCCATATTCTCGAGTCCAAGTTCACCCACATCTCCCATCGTTCAAATTCCCCATTCGAAAATGGCGGAAGAACGTCCATTGAAGGACTACTTTGCTCCTATCACTGTAAATCCTCCATCTTGTATTGTCCTCCCAGCTACTACAGCTACTCATTTTGAAATTCGTCCGGCAACGATTTCAATGTTACCCAGTTTTCATGGCTTAGACCGGGAAAGTACATACCCTCACTTGGGAAAATTTCTCAATGTCTGTGCAACCTTTAAGAACCAAAATCTAAACGATGAGAATGTTCGGTTAAGGTTGTTCCCTTTTTCCCTTCATGACAAAGCTTCTTTGTTGCTTAATTCTTTGCCACAAGATTCAATTCGTTCATGGGATCAATTAGCCAAAAAGTTCATGTCTAAATTATACCCAATGAATCGAACAAATGAAATGCGTCAGTCTATCCAAGATTTTCGTCAAAAAGACAATGAACAATTTTATGAAGCATGGGATAGATTTCAGGATTTCATTATCAAATGCCCTCATCACGGCATTGATAAAAGTTATCTAGTCCAATGTTTTTATAATGGTCTCAGTCCCACTTCTCGTAACATGATAGAGTCCATGCATAAAGGAAAGTTCATGCACCTCACTCCCACTGAAGCCTACACATTTTTAACCGAATTAGGAGAAAATTCACAACAATGGGATGCTTCTAATGAATTTTCTAGGTCTGACCCAAGTCTTAGAACTGGTGGTAGGTATGAAATCAAGAGTGACCCAGAATTAAAGAACTTAATGCAAGGTTTCAACCAAGGTTTAACAGCTTTGACCAAAACTGTTGAGGCTTTAGCCTGTTCAATGCAAAAGCAAACTGTTGAGCCTAATCCAGTCATGAGTGTCCACAGTGAACCCAATACATTTCCATGCACTCTCTGTTCTAGTGTACACCATACCTCTCATTCATGCCCAACCTTCTTTCCTGAACCCGAGCCAATTATGGAACAAGCCTTTGAGTTCAACAACTTTAGGAAACCCAATCCGGCTAGTTTCAGCCAGGCATACAATTCTGAGTGGAGAAACCATCCTAACTTTTCTTGGAAGCAAGATCAATCTTCGAATCCACAACATTCACAACCTCAAGTTCGGGGTCCTCCAGGTTTCCAAGCCCAAGCTAGGAAGAACCCAAACCAGTTTCCAAATGATCGCCATCGTTTTTCACATCAAAGTGGAAACCATTCGAGAAATCAACAGATTGTCCATTCGTCTAGTCATTCTTATGGCTCTATGCCTCAGTTAAGTGCTAGTAGAGAGTTGGTTTCTCAACTTCCATATGCTGCCCCTCAACAGCAATCGAAATCAGCTCTCGAAGACCTTATGTTGCAGATTCTCACGCAGCAACAACAAACTCTTAATGCCCACACACAAAGTACCTCCTAAGCAATCCAACAAATGCAACAACAGTTGAGTTAATTGACTGCTGAGAGAAACAAGGGTAAATTCCCTAGTCAACCAATTGCTAATCCAAAAGGTAATAGCAAAGAGCCAGTGTATGAGGTTGGTTTCTTTTCTGATCAAGACCAATTTCAAGGTGAGTTGAAGTCTGTCACCACCTTAAGATCAGGACGGCAAATTGACAATCATGTTGAAATGCCTAATGATTCCATTGAGAATGATACATCTGTCATTCCCAAATTCCCTCATAGTGAACCAAAAGTTGTGGTTCAAGATACAAATTTATCGAAGGAGGATTCCAAAGTTTCGCTCAAGAAAAAAGAAATGACTCAACCTAAGGAAATAATTTATGTGCCTTGGGCACCCTTTCCTGATAGGTTAGCATTGACCACAAAAGCAAAGCACTTTGATGAGATTAAGGAAGTGTTCCAAAATGTTCATATCAACATTCTATTCCTTATTGCCATCAAACAAATCCCTTCGTATGCTAAGTTCTTGAAAGACTTGTGTACTGTCAAGCGGAGGACAAATGTCCCACATGATGCTTTCATAGCCGAATAGGCTACATCTGTTATTCAGCAAAAGACTGTTGTCAAATACAAAGATCCTGGTCGTCCTACGATCCCATGCAAGTTATGTGACAAGTATTCAACTCACGCGTTACTTGATTTAGGAGCCAGTGTCAATTTGTTACCATATTCTCTCTACCAAGACTTGGGCTTGCAAGATATGAAGCCCACTCGAGTCACCCTGCAATTGGCAGATCGTTCTGTCAAAGTCCCCCGAGGAATTATCGAGGATGTTTTGGTTAAGGTGTCTGACTTTTATTATCTAGTTGATTTCATAATTTTAGACACCCAGCCCTCTGATGAAAACTCCATCCCGATCATTTTGGGACATCATTTTCTTGCCACTGCAAATACGCTCATTAACTATAGGAATGGGTCTATGACTCTTACCTTTGGTAATTTGACAATGGAAGTCAATATTTTTCAACTCATGAAACAACCATCTGATGTTGAATTGGTAGACGAAGTGCGTGTTATTGATAGTCTTGTTCAAGAAATGGTGGACCATTCTTATCCTGATGATCATATCCAACAATGTCTGAATTTTCTTGAATCAGATTTTGATTTAGATGATGCCATGGATAGTGTCATTTCTTTGTTAGACTCCACCACTTTGATAGACATTGATAAATGGATCGCTAAGAATGAAACTTGGACAGATTGCTTTGAATCTCTTCATCTCGAACCAATTCTTGGTCTAAATACTGGCCCTAACAGTGTGGCTAAATCTGATTGCGAGTCCATGCTTGCAACTATACCTGAAACTGAGTTTAACAATGTTCGGGATTCACAAAAAAGTTTGGACCTAAAGCCATTGCCTTCTAAGCTGAAATATGTCCATTTAGGTTCAAATCAAACTCATCCAGTCATCATTGCCTCCGACTTAACTTCCGAGCAAGAAGTTAATCTAGTCGATGTTATAAGAAATCACAAATCAGCCTTGGGTTGGAACATATCTGACCTTAGATGTATCAGTCCGACTATTTGTAGTCATCGCATCCAGTTGGAAGATGGTGCAAAAACTTCTCGTGAGCCACAACGTCGATTGAACCCAGTCATGAAAGAGGTTATTCGATCAGAAGTCCTTAAGTTGCTTGATGTAGGAATCATATACCCTATCTCTGACAGCCAATGGGTCAGCCCCATTCATGTTGTTCCAAAGAAATCTGGTATCACTGTTGTAAAAAACAGTGATAATGAGCTAGTCCCAACCAGAATCTCGACTGGATGGGGTGTCTGTATTGATTATCGAAAGGGAAATAGTGTCACAAGGAAAGATCATTTTTCTCTTCCTTTCATAGATCAAATGCTTGAGCGACTTCCTGGACATTCTTTTTATTATTTCCTAGATGGATATTCTGGGTACAATCAAATTCCCATCGATCCTCAAGACCAAGAAAAAACTACTTTCACATGTCCATTTAGCACATTTGCCTATTCACGCATGCCATTCGGCTTGTGCAACGCACCTGCACTTTTCAAAGGTGTATGATGAGTATTTTCAGTGACATGGTGGAATGATTCTTAGAGGTCTTTATGGATGATTTTTCCGTGTATGGCTCATCCTTTGATCAATGCCTATCTCATCTGACCATGGTGCTAGAACGATGTCAAAAAAAGAATTTAGTTCTTAATTGGGAAAAATGCCATTTCACGGTAAAAAAGGGTATTGTTTTGGGACATGTAATCTCTTGCAAAGGTATTGAGGTCGATAAGGCAAAGGTTGATTTAATCTCCTCTTTAACAGCTCCTAGGTCAATTAAGGACATCCGTTCCTTTTTAGGGCATGCCGGTTTCTATCGACGATTTATCAAGGATTTTTCTAAGATAGCTCGACCTTTGACTAATCTTCTTTCGAAAGACGTGCCTTTTGTCTTCAATGAAGCTTGTGTCACTGCTTTTGAGCGTCTTAAATCCGAGTTGATCTCAGCTCCGATTATTCGACCTCCTGATTGGGATCTCCCATTTGAAATCATGTGCGATGCATCTGATTATACCATTGGAGCTGTTTTGGGGCAGAGAGTTAATAAACGTTCTCATGTGATTCATTATGCTAACAAAACTCTCAACCAAGCCCAACTCAACTACACAATGACGGAGAAAGAATTGTTGGCGGTCGTCTTTGCCCTCGACAAATTTCGTGCATACCTTCTTGGATCTCCAGTCACTGTGTACTCTGATCATTCGGCATTAAGGTACCTTCTAAGCAAAAAAGATGCCAAATCTCGCCTCATCTGTTAGATCCTCTTGCTCCAAGAATTTAACTTGGCAATCAAAGATAAAAAGGGTACTGAGAATGTAGTCATTGACCACCTGTCTAGACTCACTGCTATGTCTGAAAATGACCATTTGCCTATATCCGAGTCATTCCCTGATGAGCAACTTTTTGCTATTTCTCAGTCACCATGGTTTGCTGATATTGTCAACTTTCTTGTCACAAACCAAATTTCCATTCATTGGACAAAGCAAGACAAGTCTAAATTCATGTCCATGGTCAAATTCTACTCATGGGATGATCATTTTCTCTTCAAGTATTGTCCCGATCAAATCATCCGTAGATGCGTCCCCGAGTTTGAGTAAAATAAGATCCTTTTGTTTTGCCATAACCATGCACGTGGCGGCCATTTTAGTTCGAAGAAAACCACTGCAAAACTTTTGTAAAGCGGGTTTTACTGGCCCACCCTTTTTTGCAACGCTCATGAATTTTGCAAAGCCTGTCCAAATTGTCAGCAATTAGGATGACTATCTCGAAGGCATATGATGCCTCTTACTCCTATCTTGATCGTGGAGATCTTCGATGTTTGGGATATCGACTTTATGGGGCCATTTTCCCCATCTCATGGTTTTAAATATATCCTTATGGCAGTCGATTATGTCTCTAAGTGGATAGAAGCGATACCCTGTTGCACAAATGATCATCGAGTTGTTGTGAAATTCCTGAAAGAATATGTCTTTGCTCGGTTTGGTACTCCAAAAGCCATCATCAGTGATAACGGTACACATTTTTGTAATCGTATCTTTGAGAATCTCATTAAGAAGTATGCCATAACCCATAAACTTGCTTTGGCGTACCATCCACAAACCAGTGGTCAAGTAGAAGTTTCAAATCGTCAGATTAAGAAAATTCTTGAAAAGACAGTTAATCCAAGTAGGAAAGATTGGTCTTTGCGACTCGCAGATGCTCTTTGGGCATACCGCACCGCCTTCAAGACTCCTATAGGCATGTCCCCTTATCACTTAATCTTTGGTAAGCCCTGTCACCTTCTAGTCGAACTTGAGCACAATGCATACTTGGCTATCAATACCCTTAACTTTGATCTTGATAAAGCTGGTGAGCAAAGAAAATTGCAACTCAATGAACTTGAGGAATTACGAAATGATGCTTATGATCTGTCTAAGAAATACAAAGACAAAATGAAATGGATTCATGATCATAGCATATTGCGAAAATAGTTTCATCCTGGACAGAAAGTGTTGTTGTATAATTCTCGTCTACACCTCTTTCCTGGTAAATTGAAAAGCAGGTGGGAAGGACCTTTCACTGTCCAATCTGTCACGCCTTATGGTGCCATCACTGTTGAAAATCCGAAAGATGGTACTACCTTTCAGGTCAATGGTCAAAGATTGAAACCATTCTTAGAGCTAGATTCATCTCTAGTAGAGCAAATTGATGCTTATGATCTGTCTAAGAAATACAAAGACAAAATGAAATGGATTCATGATCATAGCATATTGCGAAAATAGTTTCATCCTGGACAGAAAGTGTTGTTGTATAATTCTCGTCTACACCTCTTTCCTGGTAAATTGAAAACCAGGTGGGAAGGACCTTTCACTGTCCAATCTGTCACACCTTATGGTGCCATCACTGTTGAAAATCCGAAAGATGGTACTACCTTTCAGGTCAATGGTCAAAGATTGAAACCATTCTTAGAGCTAGATTCATCTCTAGTAGAACAAATTGACCTTGTTAATCCCATATACCCTGAGTAAACATTTTACTAAGGGGTTGTTGTTATCTTTCGCCCTCTCTGTACTCTTATTCTAGCTCTATCATTTTTGAGGGTGTGTCTGCTTTATCTGGCTGAAGACATTAAACTTATCGCTTCTGGGAGGCAACCCATTGAGTGTGTTTCTAAGTACTAGTCTTATCCTGTTTGGGGGTGGTTTTTACTAATCCACTCATGAGTTATATATGATAGACTTATGCAATTGTTTCCATGTCTTTTCCTTATCCAGGTTCTGATGGATATTTTTCACGGTTCAACTTTCGAATCAGGTAATTATGGTAATTTTTCTAACCCTATGCTTACATTTATATATTTCGTCTTTAGCATCAAGGACGATGTTCTCTTTGTTTGGGGGTGGGGTTTTACCAAAGTAGTTCCCTTTTTGAAAACTGATTCAGAAGCAACACATTTTATTTTATTTAAAAAAAAAATCTTTCTTTCTTTTAAAAATTTTTGGCGATTCAGTATCTTATCTATGATGAGATTGAATGACAATGGTCCACTTTTTAGAAGTCAAGGAATCATAATGTCTAATGTTAGTCTTATAAGCTTTAACGATACCTTTATAGTCATATAATTTGATAGGAAGCTATCTTCGTCGCTAAAAATAGCTTGATCAAAAACCCTTATGTACCTACAAAATATATTAGTAACGTAGATAGTAGTAGTAAGGGGTCAAATCCACGGGAGTTGTTTATGAATCAGTGAACACAAAGTTGAGAAAATAATAGATTTAGAATAAAAACCATTTTTTTTATCTTTTAGAAATGTTTACTTTTCTTAAGAACAATTTTAATACTAATAAAATATAATAAAAGTGGAGAAAATTATTTTGGAGAAATAAAGTGTAGGGATTTCAAGAGTTAAGAATCCACCACCAAATTATCAATGGATCTAGAATAATATATTATTGCACATATATACCCAAAATAAATTCTATACTAGTTTGATTAAATGGAATCACCTATGGTATGTAGAGTGAACCCAAAAACTAACCAAATAGTATTTGACAATTTATTTGTTTATAAGAGATTTTTCCTTTTAAGATCTAGATTTTCTTCTTTTAGAAATAATAATAATATAAGGTTGTCACTCACTCACATTAACACTCAAGAACTAGAAGATAAATTTGAAAAATAAAATGAACTTAAGAAAATCCTATGGTATGTAGCTCATCTCTTAAGTCAAGTATAAAAACCAAAATGGGATCACCTATGGTGTGTAGAGTAATCCAAAGATCTTATTTAAGAAAAATCACAAATGAGTATATTTATGCAATATTATAAAATTCTAAATCACAAATAAAAATGAGGCTTCATCTCTCCCCTTGAAAGGGAGATTAGCCTTCCATAAAGATAGAATAACAAAACAAATAATAAAATAGCTCCTTAAATATCTCCAAATATGTGAGTAAAAGAATTTCTCTCAACACTCTACAATATTGTCTTCTTCAACAAAATGAAACAATAATACAAGAAGAAGAAAAATATGTAGCACTCAAATATTTTCTCTCTCTACAACAAGCTCTCTTGCTCCAAGCTCTCCTCCTTTCTTTCAAACTCTCGTGTGGTGTTCTCTCCCTTGGACAAATATCAATCAATATATGTGAGAAAATGGGAGAAAATATTAATGATGAAAGTAGACAATGGAGTGAGGGGGTGTAAGAGAATAATGAGACTTTGTCTAGAGAGTGGGGTGTGTAAGAGAATAATGTGAACATTGTCTAGGTGGTGGAGTGTTGGGTTATGGGTTGAGTGATTAAAAATATGAGAGTGGGCACACAAACTTTTGGGATATTTTTCTTTCTTTTTTTCTTTTGCTGTCGGAATTTTGTAATGCAATTTCGGATATGAAGATGGCCGAATTTGGAAAATTATTAAACTGGAAAGTTGTAGCGCTCGAAATTCTCTTGATTTTAGGCTCAAGAAACGCATGATTCGGAGTTCTGAGCAAAAAGTTATGCTTTAAAAACTATCCGAGCCACTTTAGGTGTCCTGTCTTACAAATTCAACAAAGTTAAGCATTTAATTACATCAGTTGAGACAAGAACCTGCAAAACAACTAAATGTCAATATTAGATAACATAATACAATTTTTGACACTTAAATTTTGACATTTGGGGAATTATAAATAACAGTTTTTGGTGCTTATCACACCACCCCCAAACAGCATTTTGCTAGTCCGCAAGCAAGAATAGAGATAATAGATAAGGAGCCAAAACGAACCACTTTCCTTGGTGATTCTCGATTGCACTTAGCATGTGCAACAAGCTTTTTAAACCTCTAAGTCACCCAAAGAGGACGAGTGAAGTCTCGTAAGGGTTTGTAGTGAAGACACCCATAAACTTCCAAAACGTATTTGCAAAATAATTATTTTCGGCAATACTTTCTCTTAGATTCAGAAGCAACACATTTTATTTTATTTTAAAAAAAGATTTTTCTTTCTTTCTTTTAAAAGTTTTGGGCGATTCAGTATCTTATCTATGATGAGATTGAATGACAATGGTCCACTTTTTAGAAGTCAAGGAATCATAATGTCTAATGTTAGTCTTATAAGCTTTATCGATACCTTTATAGGCATATAAGCACTATTAATTCTTAGAGCTCACACATCTTTGCACAACGGTTATATCTGTAGTATGTGATTCTCTAATGAGCTAAAAAGAATACTTGTGGAGACTTAAACCCGTGAGTTTAGAGCCTTTCACCTTGTAGAGAGTTATACGTAAACTCTGAGTCACAAGATGACTTAACTTCATTGGGATATCATCATTAATATTGTTGTATGATCTCATTATTCTTTCATATTTGGCTGACCACTGAGAATGAAATCCTTTTTGGGTTGTGAAACTTTTACTTAGTCAAAAGAAAAATTGCCGCATTAAACCTTAGAGATGACATTATTCCATCATTGCCAAAATAATCCTACCATTTATTTCATGATCAATCCTTGTGTTTGAAAAAAGTATGGTTGATCTGATAAAAGAAATTATTGTTTTCACCGTGCATTCATTTCAAATCGCATAAAAAAAATAAAAAAAGAAAAGAAAAGAAAAAAACAAAGCGATCAACAATAGAGCGTGAAAACAAGTGATATTAGAAAAGTCCAAACTCCTTAAAATGCCTTCAACCTTCTTATACACACATCAACACTCCATTTTCCCTCATCCCACCCCATATAAAAAACCTAGTTGATCTTTGGTGCGGTAGTGTTTGTTAAGGTAATATGTTTAAACAATTTGACATTCTGATATGGTAGTTGGCATTCT
This sequence comes from Lonicera japonica, assembly GCA_021464415.1. NCBI lineage: Eukaryota > Viridiplantae > Streptophyta > Magnoliopsida > Dipsacales > Caprifoliaceae > Lonicera > Lonicera japonica. The sequence continues at coordinate 38,600 of JAKCWG010000110.1, forward strand.
TTTCATGAGATCAAATTCTTTCCAATATCCGTCTTTCTTATTTATGCATGTGAGTTATTTGCTTTGTGTACATTTGCTCTTATCACTCACATGCAAAGAGAGAAACAATTAGCCACATCTCGGAGTGATTCAATTTTGAGAGAATATATCTAGTGAGATTTGAAGTCGAAGCGTAAATTCTGTAAGGCAATATAGGGAATCACATCAAAATTATTTAAATGCCGATTGCAAACACTGAATCTTAAGAAGGATTGTGCCATTTTGGTATTGTATAGCGTACAAGCTTCTATTAACTTCTATATGTAGATAATTCATTGTCTTCTCTACAGTTGGATACTTAATATTTCCTCGAGGCAAAATAAGAGAAAGTATTGCCGAAAATAATTATTTTGTAAATACATTTTGGAAGTTTATGGGTGTCTTCACTGCAGACCCTTACGAGACTTCACTCGTCCTCTTTGGGTGACTTAACTGCTGTTTGGGGGTGGTGTGATAAGCACCCAAAACTGTTATTTATAATTCCCCAAATGTCGAAATTTAAGTGTCAAAAATTGCTTTATGTTATCTAATGTTGACATTTAGTTGTTTTGCAGGTTTTTGTCTCAACTGATGTAATTAAATGCTTAACTTTGTTGAATTTGTGAGACAAGACACCTAAAGTGGCTCGGATAGTTTTTAAAGCATAACTTTTTGCTCAGAACTCCGAATCATGCGTTTCTTGAGCCTAAAATCAAGAGAATTTCGAGAGATACAACTTTCCAGTTTAACACTTTTCCAAATTAGGCCAGATTCATATCCAAAATTGCATTACAAAATTTCGGCATCAAAAGAAAAAAAAGAAAGAAAAATATCCCAAAAGTTTGTGTGCCCACTCTCATATTTTTAATCACTCAACCCATAACCCAACACTCCACTACCTAGACAATGTTCACATTATTCTCTTACACACCCCACTCTCTAGACAAAGTCTCATTATTCTCTTACACCCCCTCACCCCATTGTCTACTTTCATCATTAATATTCTCTCCCATTTTCTCACATATATTGATTGATATTTGTCCAAGGAAGAGAACACCACACGAGAGTTTGAAAGAAAGGAGGAGAGCTTGGAGCAAGAGAGCTTGTTGTAGAGAGAGAAAATATTTGAGTGCTACATATTTTTCTTCTTCTTGTATTATTGTTTCATTTTGTTGAAGAAGACAATATTTTAGAGTGTTGAGAGAAATTCTTTTACTCACATATTTGAAAATATTTAAGGAGCTATTTTATTATTTGTTTTGTTCTTCTATCTTTATGGAAGGCTAATCTCCCTTTCAAGGGGAGAGATGAAGCCTCATTTTTATTTGTGATTTAGAATTTTATAATATTGCATAAATATACTCATTTGTGATTTTTCTTAAATAAGATCTTTGGATTACTCTACACACCATAGGTGATCCCATTTTAGTTTTTATACTTGACTTAAGAGATGAGCTACATACCATAGGATTTTCTTAAGTTCATTTTATTTTTCAAATTTATCTTCTAGTTCTTGAGTGTTAATGTGAGTGAGTGACAACCTTATATTATTATTATTTCTAAAAGAAGAAAATATAGATCTTAAAAGGAAAAATCTCTTATAAACAAATAAATTGTCAAATACTATTTGGTTAGCTTTTGGGTTCACTCTACATACCATAGGTGATTCCATTTAATCAAACTAGTATAGAATTTATTTTGGGTATATATGTGCAATAATATATTATTCTAGATCCATTGATAATTTGGTGGTGGATTCTTAACTCTTGAAATCCCTACACTTTATTTCTCCAAAACAATTTTCTCCACTTTTATTATATTTTATTAGTATTAAAATTGTTCTTAAGAAAAGTAAACATTTCTAAAAGATAAAAAAATGGTTTTTATTCTAAATCTATTATTTTCTCAACTTTGTGTTCATTGATTCATAAACAACTCCCGTGAATTTGACCCCTTACTACTACTATCTACGTTACTAATATATTTTGTAGGTACATAAGGGTTTTTGATCAAGCTATTTTTAGCGACTAAGATAGCTTCCTATCAGTTACACTTTAGCTCTCCCTTTTCTCTAGAACTCTCTTGTGTCCAAGATCAATAATAATCTCTTTCCCTTGATCCCCTAGACTAAAACAATAGTTAAAGGCGTCCTTTAATTAATTAATTAAGCAAGGGAAAATATCTAAGAACAATAATCCCCAAACAAGGGCAAAAAGTAGAAGTTGGTGGCTGTCCCCGCCAGACCATGATCAATCATGGTCAACCCATGATCGATTATGGGCCATTCTGCCTGCTAAAGATTTGCACCATGATCGATCATGGTGAACCCATGATCGATCATGCTTCTGGAATTTCTCCAAATCAGCATTTTTGCGAGCTTTTGGCTAGCACTTGATCAATTCCTCGAAGGCCATTACATCTTATGCCTATAAAACACATAGAAACACAACAAAAGCATACCTAGCGGGACGATATTATATACAAAACTCGCTAAGACACTAATCTCGAGATAAGTGGATAATTAGGCAGAATTAATGCAACAAACGCGTCAAGCGACTCCGAGAAAGAGCTTATACATGACAATATTATGTGTTTATCAATTATATTTTGCCTATATATATGACATGTTATTTTCTTTTAAAAATGTACTAAAAAGGAAGTTGTCTAGGTGAGTATGTTACATACCTTGCATATGCATATAATTTCATTTAGCGTGATTTATTCATTTAGAGGGACATCAAGATAGATTGAGGCTGTTATTAACCCTTTTTATTATTATTATTTTTACTTTGTGGTAAATTTGAACATGTTTGCTAAATTTGGTTTAGATTTCAAAGAACATCGGCTTTTGGTTGTGGGCATCAGGTAAATACCTAAGAGCATCTACAATAATTTGCTTAGTGCATGATAGGATAGATTAAAAATATAACCTCCTTACTTTGCATGTGAAATAGAAGTATGATAAAAAAAAATACGCCAAATGAGTGGGAAATTTCAGGCCATTTTGACTGTGAGGAGAACCACATGCAACCTTTATTTGACCTTTGTTTCGTAGGCACAACTCCTATAGTGGTGACCTCAATGTAGGAATTCAAAAGTGAGGGCATCACAGTTAAAATTTCATATTTGGATTATTAATTAGGGATGGAGGAAGTATTTTTTTTATTTTTATTTTTCTAAATTCTTTATATGATGTAGGAGTATGCATTATCTATAAATGCTATCTGTTAATACGAGTTGCATCACGGTGCCTTTGGCATGGGCAATACCTAGTATATATATATATATATCTTTTCTCCTTTCTTATGGTCCGTTGGATTGCATTGCACCCAACATTGATCTTGGCCTTTGATTAAGAGAGTATATATTCATCTTTTTCTCATCTTTTGACTTAGAGCAGCCACAGCTATCACGCACGAGCCCTAGAATTTTGCATTTGCTCTCTTTCTCTCACATTCGTCTATCTCTTGTTTCTTTCTCTATAAAATTTTGAAGAACTAAAGTTCTTTTGTGCTTTTCATTTGGTTAATTGTAGAGATTAATTTTTGTTGAATATATTTTTGAATTTTGTCCTTTTATCTTGAGAGAGTATTAGATCAAAATTTTGTCAAGTTTGTTTTGAAATTTTGGGGTTTATCTTAGTCAAGATTGAATCTCTTTGGTGTGTATTTTCGGATCTATTGTACATTCCGAGCCTGTTGTAATTTTGGATCTACTGTGTATTTCGATTGTGGCTTATTCGGTTATTTGCTGAGAGTTTCGTACCCGCTGGTGCTCAATTTTTAGAACTGTTGTGTATGATTTTCTGCTGGGACGGTGCCGTGGCTTTGTACTCAAGATTTGTGCATTTTTGGATATGATTTTTGTGTAGATTTTCTTCATTATTTCGGATACCATTGTTCTTAATCCTTGTTGGTTCATTTTTATTGTTTAATACTCAAGGTCTACATTGTATTTTCTTGAGTCGAAATATTATTGTGATTCTTTTATTATTGCTGTTCTATATATTGCTTTGTACAAATCGATTAACACAAGACTTATTATATGAGTAATTTGCTGGCTATTTTATATGTGTTGTTTGATTAGAAATATGCTATTGATTTATTAATAGTACCGGGATTGTCTGTTTTATATAGCTGAGAAGATCTGTTATTACTAGTGCTGAATTTGTTAGTACTATTGTTATTTTTGCTGCTATTTTGAATCTGTTTTGCCACTGCTTTGTATATCTGTTCTTGGCTGAGATTTAATGTTGTATTTTGTTGAATTTGCACTGTTGATTATTGCTGGATAAGGCTGGATTGATGCTACGTTTGCATTGTAATTGTATCTGATCTGCAAAGTGTTATTACTGTGATTCTGGTTTACTATTGAATCTGTTTTTGTTGAGCATTGTGTATTTTGGTATTGCAATCTATTCCTGGGTTATATGATTAGTTATATGATTGAAGAGACTGGGTGAAGGATTTGTTTGTGCTTTGTCTTCGTTAGTAAACTGGAGTTTTGCGTAGGACTAGTTGTAAGCACGTGTTTTTGTTTTGATTCCTTTTTGTACTCTTTATTTCATACAGTGGAATTAGGTTGTGAGGTTGGGAGCCTCCGTGGATTTTTCCTATCCCCGGTTGGATAGGTTTTTACCACGTAAATACTGTGTTTCTTGTGTGTTTGTTCTTTATTCTATTTATACAGCTTATATATTCTAAAACTTATCTATTCTAAAACGGTAATGATGGAATTTTAAAAATTAAAGTAAACAAGCTTTTTCTTTAAAGTTCAGGGCAAATTGCACTTTACCCCCTTGAACGATTGCCTTAGTTGCGCTTTGCCGTACGAATTATTAATTTCACCAATTTTTACCACCAACTAATAATTTTGTTGCACTTTGCCTCAAATCACTAATGGAATTAGAAAACTGACGGAAATAAAGGGCAAAATTGAAAATTGACATACCATAAATATCCTTTTCTCTTAGGCCAACCTTTCAGGCAATTCACTTCTCTCCGACAACATAAATTGACTTTTTTAACTTTGGTTTGCTGATTTTATAGTCTCAGGTAATCAAAGGCAAATTGGAAGGGCCAAAATTGAAGAGAGAAGTTCACACTACTCTTTCTATCTATGGAAGATCTTCTTCTTTATCTATTTTTATTGTTTTTACATTTTGGGGTATTCATAAGGTTCACCGGTGGTGATGGTGGCACAACGCCGATGCAATGGCATTAGCGAATTGAGGAAGACTAATAGAGATTTGATAATGGTGGCGGTTGCAAGTGAAAACAGAGGCACGGTGATGGCGCGGCCTGTAACACACACACACACACACTCTCTCTCTAAAACCTTTTATTGAGCAATCCCTCACCTCATTCTTTCTCTCATCACTTGGTCCCCACCACTGTGTTGCACAATCTCATTTGTCACTCACCATCACCACGGCTCATCACAGTGCCTCATGGTAAAAAAAAAATGGGTATAATTCCTTTTGTTTTTAGTGATGGTTATACAAAAAATACATTTGAGCATATATATATATATTAATTGTTTACAGTCTACATCTATATCTACATGAGTGGGGCTAGGTGTATGTATATATGTATTGGTGATGTCGAATAACAAGTGGAGAGAAATGAGTCGCTGGAGAGAAAAGGATGTTTATGTTATGTTAATTTTCAATTTTGCCCTTTATTTCCGTCAGTTTTCTAATTCCGTTAGTGATTTGAGGCGAAGTGCAACAAAATCATTAGTTGGTGGTAAAAATTAGTGAAATTAATAGTTTGTGCGGCAAAGCGCAACCAAGGCAATAGTTCAAGGGGGTAGAGTGTAATTTGCCCTAAAGTTTATTTCAAAAGGCTTACAAATTCAAACATCTTGTTTGAGCTTATTTTAGAAAAATTAGAGAAAGCATTTTTACATAGCTCGCACCGGTGGGTGCACCAAAAGTCTTGGCTCTAGGTACAACATACAAAACCATTATTTTCGTTGGAGGCATTATACATTTTTTTCATCAAACCAGCTAAGAGTATCCTTTCCTTTTCCTTTTTCTTTTTCTTTTTCTTTTTCTTTTTCTCTCTTTTAAGATTGGCCATCCGTCATGAAGGCGCTTTTGACCCTTAAAATTTAGTATTTGTCTCACGGTCATCATCATTTTTTTTTGGGCTGAAGCAACCCCATGTTTGCTCCACATCTTATTATTGAATGTTCCGTTAAATATGTGGAGGGAAAGCGCACGTGTATTTTGAATGTCCCGTTAAATATGTATCTAGTTAAATATGTCGTTTAAAACTAACAATATGTGCAAAGGAAATTTGTGTATTTTGAATCAAAGTAAAGAAAACCTCTTTTCCCCTTGCCCACTTTGTCTTTTTCAATTTTAACGCCAGAGCTCACCAAATTGTTTTTAGGTTTATAATTTTTTTTTTAAAAAGTATTTATCCCGTTTTGTTTTTCAGGACACCACCAAATTAACCGTCTTGGTAACATATTAATTTTATATGAGCTTTAAGGGTCATGTGAAAAAGTCCACTCTTGCAAAAAAAAAAAGAAGCAGCAAGTTGCGATCGGGCTAAAAATATTGGAAGGAAAACCTACTAAAGTTATTTGTTATTTTTGGAAAGAAATTGCTAAAAGGGCATACGTACCAAGACGGTTAATTTGGTGGTGTTTGGAGTGTTTGCAATGGCGACCTTATAAAAATGGACATTTTCCCACAGAGTAGATTAATTTACTCAATAGTTTTAAGAGAAAAATAGAGTGATTTAGACTTTGGGTACCATTTGTTTTTATATATAAGATATTGGGGGTCAAAGTTTTGCATAATAGGTATTTGAGTGTCATTTTAGATGGAATCCGTTAGTCAACGTGGTCAACCGTAAGTTTATTTAATTTGTATACATTTTACCCGTAAGAAAAAGTAATATGTTTTGTCTTTTCTAAGAGTAAAATAGGTAAATTGGGTCAAAAATTAATTGAGTTAATGGTTGATCACGTTGACTAAGGGATTCCATCCAAAATAACACTTAAACACCTATTATGCAAAACTTTAACACTTAACGGATTCCATCCAAAATAGCACTTAAACACCTATTATGCAAAACTTTAACACTTAAAGTCTAAATCACTCATAAAAATATTTAATAGGAAATTATTTAGACCTCGGGTACTTTCTTTCTCTTTTTTAAGAAAACCTACTAGAGTTATTCCTTTTTTTTGGGGAAGAAATTGCTAAAAAGGCATGCACACTTTGTTCTGAAAACTTTTTTTCTTTTAAATAAAAAATAAATAAGTATACACTATATTATGATAAAATAAATATTATAAAACTCCGTACATTGTGCCAATTACAAGGCTAGTCAATGTAAAACCAGTACATATCTCACTATTTCTTTGACTCTGTAAAATCAATAAAAAAATGTGTAATAAAGACATCATCGCTTTTTTCTCAACAAGAGGATGAAAACACATCACTCTCCTTAATCCATCTTTCCACATATTTTGTTTTGAAAACTACAACAACACAAACCAAAAACAAAGCAAGAAAGGACATTCATCTTATTAAGTTATTAGTAATAATCACTCTGTTTATTATACTTTCTCTTCTCTCTTCGATCAATTGAGAAGAAAATGGAAGTGAAATTTGCTTTCAATTGGTCACAGCTTTTTATTTCTCACTCACCTTCTTCTCCTCAAACCTTAGCCCCTTCAATCTCTTCCGATCCTCTTGATTTAAATTTTTTTTTTACTAGGAATATTTTTTAAAAAATAAAAATTACATAGAGACCTATATGTAAACTTTACATTTGATATCTAAGTGTAAGTTTGACCCTAACGAAAGGCCATGAGATTATAGGTGCATACCGAAGTTTAAACTTTAGTGGCCGTTATTTCACTTCAATTTTCCCACAGACCACACCCATTCATTCCTTAGATCTATTTCCTAATCTGTTATGTTTTCTCTTCTTCTCCCTTTTTCTTTATTTTTCTTTTCACTTGTTTAGTTGCTCCACACCTCTGCCTTTGACGCCTACTATAGTTTAGTTTATTTCTTGATCCTTCTTAGTATTAGGTGTATTTCTTTATTAATATTATGTGTGTTTCTTTATTAATAACTAGGGTATACCCGTACCGTCCGGCACGATAAAAGGAATAAAATATAATAATTAGATAAAATATAATTACTTGAAAAATGTGAGGATTGAAGATGTGTATGATTGTATATTACTTAAGAATGAAAACATATAAGGTATCGCAAAAACGAAACATGTCTAACTAAAAATATAACCGTTCTCACTCGAGACGTGTCTTACTTGTCCAATTAGACCTGAAATCACATCGACCGTTTTATAATGTAATGATGTTATGAGTGTATTTAAAAGAGAAAAAAAATATTATATTCGAAGCATATTGAATTGTAATATAAAAAATTATCGCCCTAAAATTGATTCGATCCTTTTATACTGTAATAGTGTTATTAGTATATTTAAAAGAAAAAATATTATATTTGAGATAAGTTGGACAGTAATATAAAAAAATTTCACCCCATATTCGAGGTAGGTTGGACACTTATTTTTAATTTTATTTCAGTATCTTTTATTCATTGTGTAATATTTTCAATAACTAATGAGTTAGAAATCCGTCAAGTATGTCATTAAATTTTATTAAAGGTGGATTTGTAAATTTAAAATTATAGTATTTGAAAGTTTTTTTAAAATTTGATGAGAGAGAAATGTATATTTTCAATAACTAATGAATTAGAAATACTTTAAGTATACTATTATAGTTGTAATGTTTTATAAGTTTTATATGCCATTACATTTGTAATGTTTTATAACTTTTTCTTGAATTTTTTTATACATAATTTAATAATCACAATGGATCTTGTTTTATAGATGTTGATGAACATATTTCAAATATATAAATTTTATTAAAGTTAAATTTGTAAATTTAAAGTTATGGCATTTAAAAGTTTTTTAAAAATTTGATGAGAGAGAAATGTTGTAGAAAAGTAGAGAGATGTAAGAGTTATATTTGTGTATATGTTTAGTGTGTGAGTAAATGTTAAGTTGATTTGCATCGTGTTGTGAGGTATAAAAATGATCTAATGGTCTAAAAGTGTTAACACCATTACAAATTAACATGAGACGTTGGATTGATTTATTATTTTATTACAAAAAATCCTTGTTTTATAATATAGATTAAAGTTGAATTTGTAAATTTAAAGTTATGGCATTTAAAAGTTTTTTAAAAATTTGATGAGAGAGAAATGTTATAGAAAAGTAGAGAGATGTAAGAGTTATATTTGTGTATATGTTTAGTGTGTGAGTAAATGTTAAGTTGATTTGACATCGTGTTGTGAGGTATAAAAATGATCTAATGGTCTAAAAGTGTTAACACCATTACAAATTAATATGAGACGTTGGATTGATTTATTATTTTATTACAAAAAATCCTTGTTTTATAATATAGATTAAAGTTGAATTTGTAAATTTAAAGTTATGGCATTTAAAAGTTTTTTAAAAATTTGATGAGAGAGAAATGTTGTAGAAAAGTAGAGAGATGTAAGAGTTATATTTGTGTATATATTTAGTGTGTGAGTAAATGTTAAGTTGATTTGATATCTTGTTGTGATGTATAAAAATGATCTAATGGTCTAAAAGTGTTAACACCATTACAAATTAATATGAGACGTTGGATTGATTTATTATTTTATTACAAAAAATCCTTGTTGTATAATATAGATAGGTATATTTCTTGATTAATTACATAATATTAGTTATATTTTAACTAATTGCATAATTTAGGTCTACATTAGATTAATTGATAATTTTTAGTGATTGCTCTGTATTAGGACTATTTATTGATTAATTGCATAATATTAAATCCATTTCTTAATTAATTAATTAATTGCATATATAATTGAGGAAGCCTAAAATAAATAAAGATAATTTGGGCCAATTAGGTCTTTTGGGTCTTGATGGCCAAACTCATTCAAGTTGCACAAGGAATATATAGCCCATTCCCTTTGAAGGGAAAAAGGAAAACTGCTGATCTCACTTTTTTGTCGAGTAGAATCTCAACAGATAAATTTACGTGAAGTCATCAAAATGTCGATATGGTTATGATGATGTCATCAAACCGAGATGGTCCTCATCACAGTTGGGTGTGTACTATTTTGGGATAAAGATAAAGTGATGTCAAAGTTTTATTTATTATAATTTTTTTATTGTTTATTTTAATAGAGTAATGTAACCCTAATTCTATATATTTAAATAAAAATAGATAACTCATTAAAAAGGGGATTTGGTTTTGAATTCTAGATTATTGACAATAGAGAGAGTGAGAAAGTTGGTAGCCTGTATTATATTATTTACTTATTTCTTGCTATTAAGAAAATACAACACACATACACAAAGGATGGCGTAATGCCAAAATAGTATAAACGCTACCGGTGCCAAACAAAAATCTCTTGTCTCCATTATTATTTTCATCTATTATTTCATTGATTTTCCTTAAGAAATCACCTTGTGGAAAGACCCAAATTTTTAGTCACCTACGATTGGCGCCATTTGTGAGAAATCTTTCAGATTCCTTTTCCAGATTCTTAGCAATTTCATTGCACAGAATTCGAGCATTGTAATGTGGTGAGCTATGATCCCCAGATATATTTATTTTATGTCTAAACTATCAAAGAAATTTATTTATGTCGTTTTCCAATTCTCCCTTACGCGTCTTATAAAACAGCGACATCAAAGTTCAAAAAAATAATTATCAATGACATAACTAGTGAAATATAACTGTGACATAAACTGCATCACTAGATTCTTTTTTGTCACAAGCTGGGGACACAATATATATTCCAAAAGCGTATAAAGATAATTTTATATACAATACTAGCTAGCATCAAATAATGGAAAGAAATATAATAAAAGGAGTCAAAGTTTAAATTGCATGAGCTTTCTAAAGTTGCACAATGAAAAGATATGAAAACCACAAGTCCACAACATATAAATTAATCTAACAATCAAGGCACTTATTTATAGATCCATGAGTAAACAGTGAAATATTATTTTTGTAATGGCCATTCTTTTCAACCTTTTCTATTTCTTATTATACTCTAATATTTGTGATTATTAGATTCCTTTCATCTAAAGTAGAGATGTCCCGTTATTTGTGATTATCATATTTCTTTCACTTAAAGTAGAGATGTCCTAAATCATTTGTCATTATCATATTCCTTTCTTAAGTATTGGTTTTCTAAGTTTCTTCTTTTAACTATAAACAAAGAGAAGTCACTCCAAATCCTTCTTGGTGATACTTGAATTTAGGATCTCTCCCAAATTCAAGTGAGTGCCTCCTCAACTAAATTAGCCTACTTGCTAAGTATCTTGTCCCTTGACTATTATATTTACCATGTTTAGGGTTAAAGAATCCTACTTTTAAAATGAAGGGTGTTAAATCAAGTTTGGTGTTTATGCAAAAATGATGAGTGCATTGAGCTTTTATTTTTATTGTTTTGAAATTCTAAAACTTGAGTAAAATTCATATTTGTCTACCTAATTAACTATTTTTGATTGCCATTTTGACACTTGAACTAATTTTTTTTAATTTTTTTTTTTGGGCAAACTGCACCTCAAACAGTTAATTTAGTTTTGTCATTTCGACACTTCCATCAAATTCAGTTAATTTGACTAACAGTGGAAGAGGCAAAATCATACACTTCATGAACTTTCATTTCCTTCTGGTTTTGATAAATAACTTTAATTGCGGATCATTCAAGCAAATTACCAACACACCTAATTTTAGCATTATAACATTGCTACGTAATTGCATTACGGGGAAAATATTCGTTAGCACAATTAATAGTTTGTTAGTACTCAATTATAATTTTTTTTAAGTCTTAGACTCTCAGTTAATCACTATTTTATTTTAATTATATTTTTTTATTTCTAATTGTAATTTTGAAATTAAATCCCTAAAACTTCTCATACGAAATATTCGCTCCACCTCTCTTTATAGCGGAACCTCATCCTATAATGGTGAAATCTGGCCAAGACAACACTTACTGTTCAAAAAAAAATAAAATTCGAGTGTACTCCATATATCTATATAAAACACATGAAAAAACTAACCATATGTAGAAATGTGTTTTTAACTTCAAAATCAACACAAAACATAAATATTTACATGTTGAAAACATACATTTAGCACCAATTGTCCATAAGTTGAATGTTGCTAAAAGTTATTTAACTCCAAAAGTGAACACACTACCTCAAAAGTACACTTAGGCGACGTAGATTGTACGTCGCCCAAGTGTAGATATACGTCGCCACAATATTAGGCGACATAGGCTACGTCTCCTAAGCTATGTCGCCCTAGGTAATAGGCGACGTAAACAAATAAGTACGTCGCCTAAGAAAACTCCAAGACGACGTAAAAATACATACGTCGCCTGTGTGGTCAGATTAGAGTTGACTTTGACTGAACTTTAGGCGACGTAATCAATTACCTACGTCGCTTAGGTTTCTTACTTATGCGACGTACTTATTTAACTATGTCGCTTAAGCTCTAATCTTAGGCGACGTAGGTAAATAGTTACGTCGCCTAGGTGTTTACTTAGGCGACGTAGGTAAATAATTACGTCGCCTAAGATCAGAGAAGAGTTGACTTTGACTGGACTTTGGGCGACGTAAGTAAAATAATTACGTCGCCTAAGTGAATTAAAATAATTAAAGAAATTGCTTGTTTCTGTGTGCACCCCACGCGTGCACTTTTATACAAATAACCTGCATTACAAACCAATTTCATTCATTCAAACATCTTACCAAATCGTTCATATTTTTCATTCATTCAAATATCTGAGCATACAATTATTCAAATATCTAAGCATTCAATCAATCAAATATCCAACCATTCAATTAAATGTTCAAAACGTTTATAAATTACAGCAATGTCCTACAAAAATGTTTTAAAAACTTTACAATCATATAAAATTGATCAATAAGAAACTAAACCTAAAACTATCATGCATTGGAGCCATCGGACGGTGGAGCCCTCATATTCATCTGCCTCGCCATTTCTGCAAGCTGGGCCTGTATCCTCGCTTCGAACTCTAGCCGCTCCCTATCTCGATCCTGTCGCTCCCTCTCGAGCTGCCTCTCACGCTCCTGCCGATCTCGTCTTTCTTGTTGAAGACGCTCCTCGAGTTCCTTTTGATTTGCCCTAAGTCTGGCGAACTCCTCCTCAATCGCGGCGTCTCGGGGCTCCGGCCGAGATGGTCCTCTTGTCCTCGGCTGCTTGGCGACGCCGCTGCCTAAGCCGGGAACCCTGGTCCCTCTCGAAGGACCGACCACCCTCTCCATAAGCCCGATCTCTATATCAACAGAGAGTCTCGGCGGAGCTGTGACTGAGGCCGGCGAGGTGCCATCCGATGTATCCTCGATCGGAGGCATACTCTCCATCAACGAGGCAATCGCCTCGTCGCTCGCCTGCTGAACCCGCAACTGAAAATAACAATAAATATAATTAATGAATTTCTTATTACAAATAATTAAGCATAAAGATCAAATTTGTTATTATAAATAACTAGCAATAAATGTAATGAATTAATAAATAATAAACTTACCGTGCCCTCGGGATCGAATTTCTTGTACATGTCTATGTACGTCTTCGCGTGAGGAGCTTGCTCGCCTTTCTTCGTGTATTCCTCAGCCCGAGCTGCAAAAGGCCTGGCCCCTCCGCTGTGGGGCCTCTTGTTTATCGAGGACCGGACCGCTTTCATTTGCTCGCTCCGCCTCTGCAAGATATATAAAATACAAACTGTTAGAATATTCAATTGTATTTAAATTAAGTGAGACAAATTAATTAATTTTACCTGAAATTCGGGATCCCTGAAGTGGTTGCACAACCACTGCCACTCCGCAGGCCGATGTGTGAACTCGATAGGAAGGGGAGAATCTCCCAATTCCTTCCAGTTTGCGTGACAGGAAGACTTCCACTGCCTGAACCGGTTGGCGGCCTTCTCGTCTATCCAGTCAGTGAGCTCCCTACGCCGGTGATCGATATCGTAGTTCACCTACAAAGCAAAAAAGAAGAAAGAAACATTAGTAATTTGAAATAATAACAAACAATAACAAACAATAAAAAAATAAAGAAAAATAAAAAACTTACCGATAAAAAATCCAGCAACCTCGTCCGCTCTGTCACCGGAAGGTCGTGCCACGTCGGATGGAGCATCGGACATCGGTCTTTTATATACGCCGAGAGGTCCGTCACGAACCGGGAGCGAACTGAGAAGGGCGGCCCCCTAATCGAATCCTCGTAGGTCACCGGGGTCCTGCCCTTCTCTTTCGTGATCGCCGCCGTTTTCTTCCCGAGTACGACTCCTCTCCTCTTATTACTCGAGGAGGCACCGGCGGCAGTATCTGTATATTACAAGAAAATTTATTCAGTAAATTATATAAAGTTAATATAATTGCCAGCGTATAACTAAAATATCTAATTAAGAATTTTACCTGAGTCGGTCGGCACGTGAGTAGTAGTAAAACTGCAGCGAATGCTGCGTGTGGGTGGTGCGGGCCCCGTGCTGCCGGTCGTCGAATGTGCGGAAGGGAGGGGCAGAACAAGCGGCAGGACCGGCGACTCCTGCGCTGAGTCCGGTGATCCGTCGGCCTGGGCCGCCTGCTGCGTCGCCTGCGGTGCCTGCGGAGCCTCCTGCGATGGCTGGGGTGCCTGCGAGCTCTGGGCTGCCTGCGAGGGCTGCTGCTGCTGCAAGAGGGCAAGATGGAACTCCTCGCGCATATCTACACGAGATTTCTTCCTTACGGAAGAATCTTTCGGAGGCATCCTGACATATATTAAAAAGGAAACATAAGAATACTATAATTGACTTAAATTGAAATTGAAATTGAATTGAACTAAAATTGAAATTGAATTGAATCGAAATCGAAATCGAAAGAAACATAACAACAGTAAACTTCAAGATCAATATATATATATATATATATATATATAACTTCACTTTACACATTACAAAAAAAAAACATATATAAAGGAGGACGTAAATTATTATAGAAATCACATCACAAGAAGAAAAGAATAAATTACATTGGGCAATGGTGATTTAGAAATACATAGATATAGAAAAAGGTATAACTCAAAAAAGCCCTTTTAAGTATTTACGATTAAATTATTATTAAGTATTTACGAATATTAAGATGTATTTTCAATTTTTATATTTATAAAGGTCCAATCCGCTAACTATTAGTGGACCAAAATAATCCGATCCAGTTTTCATTCTTATGAGTAAAAATACATAGAAAACTAAACCGGACCAGTTATACATATATGGGCCTCGAGTAGACCATAATGATACATATATAATCCAACTTAATTAACCTTGCAGGTGGTAATATATATATATACATATATATATATGTGGATGTATATTATCTTTGATTATAAAAATCAAGAGCCCAATGCAGTTGCTGCTCAGCACACTTTCAAAATTGATCATATCAAGTAACTATTTGAAGAATGTATGTATCCGTACAGTTTATCAAGCCACCAAGCTCGTAACAAGTGAGAAAATGTTGGGTACACACTTACTATTCTACATGAGAGGCTTAGTAAGTTATAGACTGCAACTTTCAATGGTACATAGTTGGATTGATATATAAAGGAATACGTAGAGTGATATTGAGGGATTATCGTTGCATATAATGTAGATGTACATAAAATAATACAGATTAAAATTGATTCATTAATTGTAGCCAACTCAATTTATCCTATTCACTCACTCACATTTACAATCCTGCAGATTAAAACTCCAGCCCAGTTAGAGGCTGCCTTTTCATTTCTTACAGTTACTGGTTCAGAGAATTTCAAGGTCAATGAATTGGCAGCTTCACCCTAGTGGATTGGCAGCTTCACCCTCTTACGCAAGCGAAGGGATTATTAAACAATATTATTTGGAAAGGTGGGGGATAAATAATGTCTCATACTTTTGCCATTGGGGTTCAGAGTCCACCCCACCTTATCCTCATTTACAATCAGCCCAGTTACTGCCTCATACTTTTGCCTTGTCCATACCCTAAGCTATGTCTTTTTAGATTTCTCTATCACCGTGTCAGTATTGTATCATACAGTTTTTGGCTGTGTTTCCTAGTGCATAGTTAAAATGAGAAAGTATGAACTAGCAGTAAATGTCTAAATATGTAGTTGAGATACATTATATATATTTTAAACAAGAAAGTGCTTCTTTATTAGCACAATTTAAAAAAAAAAAATGGTGTAATTTTATGAGATATTGTAATTGAGGAGAAGAAATATCACTTATAAACCAAAAATTAAGCCTTCTGATCAACTAGTAACAAGCAAAAATCAATATATTTGAATCATACGGAAAGAGATTCATATGCACTGGTATTTGCATCATTTTCATAAAATACCATCTTTATGTTAGCATCACATTGAAAAGATTTATACCTGCACTTTGAATTAATATTACAAATAACATGAAAAAAAAAAAAAAAAAGAACATCATATTGAACAACAATATGGAAAAAAGAATAATGAAGTTGAGCACCAACTTTTTCATCTATCTAAGTAATTTGGAAAGTGGGCTAGGGAAAGGACTCTTCACAGCAAAAAAAAAAAAAAAAAAAAAAAAAAACCTTGTTCATCAATGATCACGTTCTACACTAGAAAAAGGCATAAAACAAAATATTTCAAAAACTTTCATATGCAATAACTAATTCAATAAAAATTGTACAAAATCACAGACTTTGTATATCATGCATATGTGGTCTTCAAAATAATAATCGTCTTCCATACAATTATGCCTAGTGCTTTATATTTTTATAAAATCGACGTAGGTAAAAAATGACTTCAATAAACAGTATTTTGAATAATTACTAATTAGGAACCTTTGTTTTATGTAAACATAAGGATATTTTTATAGAAAGCCATAAAGCATCCACATAGTTTCATGCCCAAGCATTCACGTTACTTCCAATTTCCCTTCATACCACTTCATAGGGAATATCATATTACTCAAAATTTGATATTAAAAAAAGTAAGTTAATTGCAAACGGGGTCTCCATTTTTGTCCCTAAAACCAAAGCCTGCAATGTCAGAACCGAAATGTAAATGGTTCTCTTAAGTATTTCGTCATTCATATTGTGGGCATCTTATATAAGAGGTAAAACATCTATTAAATTTTAAATGAGTCTCATTAACACCTGTCCCTTGTAAGTCTAAGGTCTAAATACCTGGAAGTAGATGATAGAGTTGCCCTTTAACTTTTTTGAATACAAGGGTTGCACCTAGAAGCATATTATCAATTTGATCAAATTTAAATACAACATGATTCGATTTATAACAATCCATTTATTGGGGAGTTCTAAATACAACATGATTTGAATGCCCTAATCTTTATTACAGGAGAAAAAAATGGACTGGACTTTTAATTTGGGGAGTTCTAAATACACCCACAAAATCATTCTTTTCACCCCAATTAGAATCATTCTTGAATAAATTTGCATCTTACCCCACCACAATTCTTCTACTCCTTTCTACTCACCCCACCAATTTCTTAAATTCCAAACAACTTTTAGAGAGTGTCTTAAGTCTTTATTCCCATCTTTCTTCTTCTAAATCCGCGATTACAATATCTCATAACATTCCATTCATAAACAAAAAAATATAGATTTGAAGGGAAATGTAAACTAAGGTGTTTGATTGCTTTGTTAATGAATAAATTGTAATTTACTTTTACATTGGTTTTTTATATTTTGATGCAAATTAAACTCTACACTAAGAAATGGTGTAATTAATTTTCGTCATCCAATTACCAACCAAACAGCAATGAAGAAATTGTTTACCTCAAAATTAATTTTCGATCACTGCATTAAATTTCCAAGTTATAACCAAACATAACATTAATTTGACAAACTAACAGGAAGTACCAAATATGTTTAAAAAGGGGGGAAGAGACTTTTTCTAAAGAAACATCACACTAACTCAAAATTAATGTGATGCCCCCCACTTTGGGAGGAAATGTAATGCAAAACAAATGTCTTAAAGTGAGATGACAGAAATTCACGAGCTTCCTCACCTCCCCCCAGTCCCTCACTGGCTTATTACATAGTCAAAAAGGAAACACCCAACCCACCTCACCCACCCTAAAATCAAGCTCCAATAAAATTAAGCTCTACAAAATTAAGCCCTAAAATCAAGCTCCAACTAATTTTACACAATTACACATATATTGAGATCATATATGATATATTTATTCATGATTCATAATATATATCATAGAAAAATTAGCAATTTTCGCTATAAAAAGAAAAGGGAAAAAATTGGTATTTTTATTACCTTGCTCGGTAGTCGGCTGCTGTGAGAGAGAGAATGGCTTGCTGAGTTGCTGTGAGAGAGAAGAGAATCGCAAAAGAGGAGATAAAAAGAAAGGAGAGCAGCTGAGCGCCCGAGCAGAGAGGCGTGCCTGCGTGAGTCTGTCTTGAAGCAGCGGAAATAAAAAGGAGAGGCTGAAGGCTAGAGAGTAAGAGAGCTGTGGAGGTAGTGGTGAACGGATATGGGGGCTAGGGTATTGAGGTAGTGGTGGTCGGAATGGGGGCTAGGGTTTCAAGGTGGTGGAGGTCGAAAAGGGGGCTAGGGTTTTGAGGCGGTGGTGGACGGAATGGGGGCTAGGGTTTTAAGGCGGTGGTGGTCGGAGATGAGGGAAGAGGGAGAACTGAGAGATAGAGGGAGAAGGGGTATATTTCGCGGAAAAAAAAAAATTGAGGTGAAAGGTATAATATATGCTATTCACTTGGGCGACGTAGGTATATATCTACGTCGCCTATGACATACCCTAAGCGACGTACTTTAATTACCTACGTCGCCCAAGTGAATTTCAAAATTTCACAATTTCAAAATAATTTAAATTTTCGTGAAAATTTAAGGGGGAAAACCTTTTGGGCGACGTATTTATTTATACGTCGCCTAAGATTATCTTAAGCGACGTAGTAAAATACTACGTCGCCTTAGATTATCTTAGGCGACGTATAAATAAATACTACGTCACCTAAGATAATCTTAGGCGACGTATAAATTAAAACTACGTCGCCTAAGAGTTTTTAATATTTTTTTATTTTAATAGTAATTTAATTTTAATAATTTTATTAAGATAATCTATATTCTAATTATAACTTGCACATTTATATTTTAGTAATAATTATTATTATAACCAGATAGGGGTGCAATAAATGGAGTTGGTGGTGTTGCAGCTGGAGAATAACCTAAAGCTTGTTAAAATGCCTGCCACAAATTATGCCACAACTAGCTTTAAACGCACATACTAATCTCAATCGGAGTCATCATCATCATCATCATCCTCGTCGTCTTCATCCTCATCGCTGCTATATAGTTCATTGTTAAACCCTTCAGCATCATCGGAGTCTTCATCCTCGTCATAATCATCATCCTCGTCTTCATCTTCATTTTCATATACAGCAATATTTACAAACGGTACTGGACCTAGGTTGATAAATAACTCCGATATAGGAAGACAAATCGCATCCGGCTCTTGATAAGGTTCATCTACTTCATACAGTGGAGTGGTCATATCGTCCCTTGCAAGTGTGGCCTCACTGAACGTACCTCTGTGTGCCATATGGTTGACAACTTTCCAACCCTCACCAGCCAACGGATCATCTATATAGAACACTTGGGTTGCCGTCATGGCCAGAATAAATGGAAACTCGTCGTACCAACTACTATTCGTGTTCACGGAAGTAAGACCACGATTATACTGTACACTTCCGGGAATAGTAGGGTCGGTGTTGTACCATTTACACTTGAATAACACAACTGGCATGCGTTCCGCATAAGTCAATTGGACAACTGATTGCAGAATCCCGTAGATAGTTATTGATGAAAGTTATTGATGAAAGTCACACACTCGTGCATGATGTTCCTCTCGGCAATACACCCCTCTGGGTAACGCTTGTTTCCAACATCTTTCTTGTATTCTCCGAGCTGCCTGAAAGATTGCTCAATTATATAGTACAAATGTATACAATTAAAGACAATTATATATAATATCCTAAGATCTGAAATAATACCTTTCAGTGGAAAACATCCAGGTATAATGCACGGGACCAGTGAGCAGGACCTGTTCCGGCAGGTGGATGCATAGATGGACCATGATGGTAAAGAAAGCTGGCGGAAATATCATCTCCAACTTGCATAGGATCATGAAAATATCGGTTTGTAGTTGATGGACATCTGATTTCTTCAACTCTCGGGCGCAAATTGTCTGAAAGAATCTGCAATACTCTACTAATGCGTCGGCGACGTCCCTTCCCAAATATGGTCGGATAACCACAGGAAGAACACGTTGAAGCATGACATGGCAATCGTGAGTCTTCAATCCAAAAAACTTTTTATCAGATGGTCTGATCTTACTCTTTAGGCTTCCAGCATAACCTCTTGGATATTTAACAGCTGCAACCCGATCCAATACGTCTCTGAGATCCCTAGGACGAACTGTGTAATTCGCCTGAGGTAGCGTCACTTTTCCTGACGGCCCTATCCTCGGCCAAAGATTGTTGCGTATGCCCATATTCTTTAGAGTTAATCGAGATTTCATATCATCCTTAGTCTTTCCATCGAGACCTAAAACGGTGCCCAAGATGTTGTCGCATACATTTTTTTCGATGTGCATCACATCTAATGCATGTCTCACACTCGATGATGTCCAGTAAGGCAGCTCCCAAAATATACTGACGTGAGTCTAACACAATCTCTTTTTAGCTGCCTAACATTAAGTACAACACAACTTATCAATTTACAATATTATAAATTAACTTATTACAATATCACAACTACTGTTAGTTTGAGACGTACCTGTTTGAAGTCAGGATGCGGATGCAAAGAATTTTGAGGGTAAGAAAAACTGTTGGTAGCTTCAAGAACCTGACGTGCAGACTTTCTTTGTGGGGCGGGTCTAAGCTCTGGCTCCCCATTAAACCTTTCTGGTATCCTTCGATAAGGGTGATCTTCAGAAAGCCATCTACGCGCTCCCTGGTATGACATCCTTCCATTATTGTGAACCGCAATAATATCATCCAAACATATGGGACATGCCTTGTACCCTTTTGTCTGAATACCTCCCAACATTCCTAATCCTGGAAAGTCGCTGATGGTCCACATAACGGCTGCCCTCATGTTAAATGCCACTTCACCGTATCGATCCCAAGTTGAAACCCCCGTCTCCCATAGCATCTTAAGTTCATCAATCAGTGGTCTCATAAACACATTTAGAGTCTTTCCCGGACTCTTAGGGCTGGATATTAGTAAGACTAGAATGTTAAACTCCTTCTTCATACACAACGAAGGCGGCAAATTATAAGGCATCGCAATAACAGGCCAGCAACTGTAGGGAACCGCCGTAGTAGAGTACGGACTGAACCCGTCTGACACTAGAGCAAGACGTACGTTTCTAATGTCTGCGGAAAATTGCGGTTGGGACCTGCAAAATGACGAGACAAATTCCTTAATATGAAAATAATTAGACTAACAATTTATTAAATTGTATGTGTATGAACTGTGAATATATACGTCACCTGTCGAAATCCTTCCATGCTTCTCCATCCGCTGGATGTCTAAGATATTCAGTATCTTCTCTTCTTTCCCCATGCCACCGCATTTCCTTTGCAATATGTTTACAACTATATAGACGCTGCAACCTTGGTGCCAATGGAAAGTATCGAACCATCTTCCGGGCAATCCGTTTGCCACCGCCTGTATTTTCTTCTTCCCATCTTGACTCACCACAAATAGGACATTGATCTAGGTCTTTACCCTCCTTATAAAACAAGTAGCAGCCGTAGTAACACCCGTGGATGACCTCGTAACCCATGCCAATCTTCTTTAAGGCCTTTTTTACAGCTTTGTATGAGTCAGGGTACTTGTTCCCTTCGGGCAATAGGTAATTAATTTCAGCAGCCCACTTATTGAAGGATGTGTCTGCCATATTGCAACTCTGTTTTAGTTGCAGCGATCTAAGTATTGAAGCTAGCGCCGTGACTTGACTACCCTCGTACAGTGGAGTCACTGCTTCGTCTAAGAGACGTTGATATTCTATCGAATTTTCTTTGGCGATAGGGTCAGCATGAAATGCATTGTCAACACCAGGGTGATCATACGATTCACGAAAAGGAAAAGCATCTTGTACGAAGTCCATGGTCGGGTTACTCGAAGACGCCCTGTTCTGTTCTGCTTGCCATTGCGAAGTTGTCTCTGGAATTTCCTCGTGTAGGTTCCATACTGTATATGACTCCATTATACCTGCATTGGTCAAGTGGATGTATATTTCATCTAATGTCACCCGTTGGCCCATGTTGAAACATTTTTTGCAGGGACATGGATACAATCCAGTCGAACTGTTGCCATTTTCTCGAACATACTCTAAGAACTCCATTAGCCCCACAATGAATTCCGTTGAACCTCTTGAGCATTTCATCCAGTTCTTATTCATTTTCGATCACTGTCATATGACAAATAATTACAAACTCAAAAATTACTAACAACTAAGAATAATACTAACGTATATATAAAAAAGGGCAACAACTAACAACAATACTATATCTTCAACACCAAATACACATTTTATACACTAAACACAATATCTATATAAAGTAAAAAAATTAATATTAGTACTAGATAAAGTACCTAAAAATCAAACAAGCTTTTAATGAGCGAAACGCCTTAGATAATTTTCACTTTCAAAATCGCCAAAATTAACTCTAAAATACATCAACCCCGAAAATGGCATGTTCTTAGGCGACGTAGAACGAACGTAGAGATCAAATAGGGGCAACGATTAACAATAATACTATATATTCAACACCAAATACACATTTTCTACACTAAACACAGTATATATATTAATCTTAATTATTTACTAAATATCAAACAAGCCTTTAATGAGAGAAATGATGTTGATTTTTACCTTCAAAATTGCTAAAATCGCCCAAATTAACACTAAAACCGAAAATGGCAAGTTCTTAGGCGACGTAGTACTAACCTAGAGATCAAATAGAGATAAAAACTAACAACAATACTATATCTTCAACACCAATTATAAATTTTCTACACTAAACACAATATCTATATAAACACAAAAATTAATAAATAATTAATATTAATAAGAGATAGATTACCTAAAGGTCAAACAAGCCTTTAATGAGAGAAATGATGTTGATTTTTACCTTTAAAATTGCCAAAATCGCCCAAAGTAGCTCTAAAACACATCAACCCCGAAAAATGGAAGAGTTGTTCTGATACAAAGATGACAAGATCTTAGGCGACGTAGAAACTATACCTACGTCGCCCTAGATACATCTAGGGCGACGTAGGTATAGTTTCTACGTCGCCTAAGGAATTGGGTTATTGAAGGATGGTGTTGGTGGAACTGGATTGGAACGTGGCTGGATCGAGGATTGGGATATTTGACGATAAGAAAATGCGGTTGCTCAAAATTCCATGTTATCCCAAATTGCTCACAGCACGCAGAGTATCAACAGAAAACTATCCAAGGTTGATACTGTTGAAGCCTCTATTCAAGAGATACGTGGAAGATTACAGCAGATTGATCAGCAAATGAAGTATCTGTGTATCTAGGGCGACGTAGGTATAGTTTCTACGTCGCCTAAAGGTCAGTCAAAACCCCTGTTGACCGCCACTTAAAAGTGTCGGTGGTGAACAGCTTTTGGGCGACGTGTGAATTTGAGTACGTCGCCCTAGATAATCTAAAGCGACGTACTGTATATTTACGTCGCTTAGGAGTTTATTGGGCGACGTACATTATACATACGTCGCCTAGTATTATCTTAGGCGACGTGTCATTATTACGTCGCCTAGGATACTCTTAGGCGACGTATTCTATTGACTACGTCGCCCAAGAGCTTTGTTGGTGTAGTGACAAAAGATAATCAAACAGAAGGTGCTGTCAACTGTGTTGACAGTGGGGTGCTAAATGCATTTAGCACCTTCTGGTTTGTTGTAAAGTGTGCTGACATGGGGTGCTAAATGCATTTAGCACCCATCCAATGCTATACATAAAATGATACAAAATTATAATATTCAACAAAATCTACGTACAAATTTGAATAGATGAACACAGTTGGACAAATGAACACAAAAATTCATAAGAAAAAAAGTTCAAAACACATGAAAAACCTAACCATATGCAGAAATATGTTTTTAACTTCAAAATCAACATAAAACATAAATACAAAAAAACTCAACAAATACTCGATTCAACACATGAAAAAAAATGAATGAACAGCGAAAAATAAACAATGAATTAACAAAATAATGAAGGCATACCTTAACTAAAAATTGAAGCGACAGTATGTTACAAATGAGCAACAAAAAACAAAACAATAATGAAGAATAAACTTAGACAGTGGATATAAACAACGAACGTGCAGAGAAAATATAGAGAGAGAAAATTTTGTTCGTGGTAGTTGTGTAAGAGGCAGGGGGAGGATCGTGCTTTAGGAAGAGGGAAAGTTTAACAGATATTTTATCAAAGGTATTTTTGTCCATCAATATTTCTCATTATCCTTAATATAAATCAATATTATCAAAAGTGTCCTTACTTTAGAATTAACTAATGAAATTAGTCCTACATATCTTTGTTAAATACGAATTCGTCCTTATAGTCATAAAATATTACAGAGTGCGGTCTTATAACCCATTTTCTCTAAAATAATATGTTAGAAAAATGAAAACAAAATAAAATGTTGTACTTATTAGTTAATATGCCTGTAAATTTAACAAAGATAGAAAAATGCCTACAAAATAATATGTTATAAAAATCTCTAAGATAAAAAAATAGGTATTTTTTCTGACAGACATATTAAGTTATGCTCTTATAATTAATTTTTTGGCAAATATATTAAATTATAGCTTTTTAACTTTCTATTAAATATATTAAACTGAATATTTTTAATTTTTTAACAGACATATTACGTTACTACATGCTGTTAAA
The DNA here is from genome assembly GCA_021464415.1 of Lonicera japonica. Lineage (NCBI taxonomy): Eukaryota > Viridiplantae > Streptophyta > Magnoliopsida > Dipsacales > Caprifoliaceae > Lonicera > Lonicera japonica. The sequence goes on from JAKCWG010000110.1 coordinate 63,669, forward strand.
CGAAATAAAAAGTAAAGCATAAAAATTCTTTAACGTGAGGCAATTGTATTGTCTATATTTATATTGAAAAGATGCTACAACTTAGGGAAATAAACCAACGTAACAAATGCATAAATTCGCAATAAAGGAAGCAAGCTCAACTATAATAAATGTGTACATCTATGACATCCCTTATTTATGGGATGTATATAAGACAACTAATAACAACTTACAATATTTCAACTGATTTTGTTCAGCTGCACACTGTTTCAACGGCAAGTTTCTTTGTTATCTTGGTACACAATCCCTGCCCATATCGAAATTCTCTTCGGATAATTGCCTCTCAATTGAGTATGCCCAGTATTTTTAGAATGAAAAAAAAAAATACCCAGATGATCAAAACAAATTAAGAATTTGATTGAATATTTTTTATATTTATCTTTTTGATTTATTTTGTTGTGATATGTATTTGAATTTATTTTCGTTGATTTAATTATGAATTTAGTTATATAAGGGGAAAGGGTAATATTGGAATTTAACTTAATTAATTAAAATAATAAAATAATTAACATTTTGTGCTTGATTAAAAAGTTGGTCTTTTAAACAAAAATTTGTCCTGCGAACTAATAGAAAAAACATAGTGTCCTTTATTATAAGGACATGCCCATCTTTATCCTTTATAATTATTTATTTAGAATATTTTTTTTTTTTTTTTTTTTGTAAATTCTAAGAGAAAATAAGTTTTGTGCACACCCTTTAATAAGCATTGGAAATTCGAGGCAAAAAGGAGTTGGTGACAAGAGCATGTGTTAGTGCATGCATTGTATTTACGCGCGAAATAATTTAGAGTGGTACTTGATCGATCGATCATGACACATTTTGTTTTTGGTATATTACTTATGGAACTTTAGCAACACTTTTTAAAATATTAGAAGGTTAGTTATATAGTTTTTACCAAATATTCACGTTAGTTTAGATGGCCTTACAAAAACTGCATTCTCAGGAATTTCATCCGGTGGGTGCTTAAATACTTTTAAAGCTGGGGCCTTCAACTTTTTAATATGCAGTTTATTAAGGGTAATATAAACTGTAATAAAAATTTATCAAGGTAAACAACCTAACAAAAATAAAAATTTTAAAGTTTTTATGGTAAATAATGTTACGCATGCATATCCAAAACGTACACAACACAATTTCAAAGACAATTTGGCAATCACTCAAACAAACTAATAGTATAGCAAAACCAAACAAAATTTATTTTTCATCATTTATTGCTTTTTCTACTTTTTCAATAATTAAGCTAAGGAACAACCACAGAATTCCCCACAGTAGTAGTGGAATTTCCAGCTAGCGGCGTGGGCGGGGCTGAGTCATCACAATAACCACGTAGGACATCGCCTTCCTCAGGAGTGAACCCTAGTGAGCCGAGCAAGGTGGACAAGCAATCGTGCTGAATTGCACTTATTGCCCCACAACAGGCGGGGCCCAGGTAGGTCTCGCCGTTGAGGAAGAATAGTATGAGCTCGCCCGTACAGGATTGCAGCTTGTTGTGACTCTCCTATATTTCTGAGGGCATTATTGTCCTTGTTTCTATAGTGAGAATGAGCTGTGGATAGGAAGGCATATTCTTGTAACCGTTGGAAATTGTTGAGGTGTCTAGGTGAGCTGTCCAATAGTACAAGATATTGTTTTCTTTTTCTTTTTTTTTTCCTTTCTTTTCCAAAGGCTATATAACCCAGAATATGTAATAGAGTAGGGTATGAAATGAAATTGCTTTTCCTTAGAAATGAGGCTCTGTCAGTAGATCTTTCAGAGATTTAGTGCATTTTTATTATCAAAATTATAGAAGTAGCCTTAGTAGACCTAGGCTCACTACATTTGGTATCAGAGCGTTCGTTTCTCCATCGTTTAGTTGTTTTCTTTCACCATGGCTGACAATACCAGGTTGAAGGTTGCGGAAGAACTATCAAGGAAAAATGAAACAAGAATCACAGAGATGTCAAACCACTTGAAGACTTTTGAAGAGAGGGTGGAAAGACGATTTGAAGAACTACTCAAGACCATCAATGACAATTTTGCTAAAGGCAAGGAGGGGGGGAAAAGACAGCAGTCCAGAAAATGTAGAAATAAGGGATAGTCCCTGCAGAATCGTTGGCCAAAGCAGCAGATCTGATGACAAGAGCAATTGGAGCTATAATGGAAATGGTAATCAAGCTAAACAACCTAAAGTTAATTTCCCTATTTTTGATGGCACTAACCCTCGAAACTGGGTGAGGAAATGCAAAAAATACTTCAACATACAACCTCTAAATGACGCTCAGAGAATGGATATGGTGAGCTTACATGTGGAAGGTAGGGCTGATACTTGGTTCCATGACTATCATGAGAGCCATCCTACTAGTAGTTGGGACCAGTTTGTGCTAGATGTGTTCGAAAGGTTCCAAGAAGGGGGTTATGACTTTGTGGGGGAATTTAACAAGTTATCTCAAAAGGGGTCTGTTGAGGAATATCAAGAGAGCTTTGAAGAATTAAAGGCTTTCATGGTAACTAAACACAGGGCTCTAGATGAAGATTATTTCATTTCTAGCTTCATTAGTGGGCTCAGGGAAGAGATAGCTAAGATGGTATTGCTGTTGCACCCAACCAGCCTCAACCAAGCTTTCTACATGGCTAAAATGCAAGAGAGCATCCTTGTATCCAGTGGCAAGGGGACTAAAACTCCTTCTAGACCCTACAACTATGGGGCTGCTTCTTATTATGCCACTTCAAAAGACTCCCATTCAGCAAAACCCAACCAGTCCACCAACAGTGCTAATGTTACTACCAAATTTGCCTCTACTAGTGCAAGCAAAGTTGCTACCATAAACTCTCAGCCTATTAAGAGGTTGTCCTATGCAGAAATGAGGGTCCGAAGGGAGAAGGGGTTGTGTTATAATTGTGATGAGATGTTCAAACCTGGGCACAAGTGCAAGCAGCAACAACTATTCATGATAGTAGGTGATGATGATGACTTAGAGGAGGAGGACAAGGCTGAATCTGAAGCTCTTCTTGATGAGCATACCGAAGATATAGAGGTTTCAGTGCATGCACTCTCTGGTAATACTAGCCCAAATACCATCCGGATACAAGGTAAAATTCAAGGCCATCCTGTCACTATTTTAATTGATAGTGGTAGTACACATAGTTTTATAGATCCCTATACTGTCAGTAAGTGTGGCATTGAAATGGAACCTACAAAACCTATGTCAGTGGCTGTAGCTGATGGGAATACCTTGAAAAGTAATGCAGTGTGTTCTGACTTGAAATGGACAATGCAAGGCATAGTTTTCGAGGCTAACATTAGGGTTCTATCCCTAGGGGGGTGCGACATGGTGTTGGGTACGGATTGGATGAGGCAGTTTAGTCCCTTGTTATTTGATTTCCACAATTTGAGACTCGTTTTTAAAAAGGGAGGAAGGAAGGTGACCCTACAAGGGACCAGAGAAGTAGCTTTTATAAAAGCTATCAATGGCAAGAATTTAGCAAAAATGTGCAAAAAGGGGGCTCAAAGCCTAATAGGCCATCTATTTGCTTTATCTGTCATTTCCCATTCTAATACACCACCTGCTCCTGTCCAAAGGTTACTGCAGCATTATAGCGATATTTTTGAGGAACCCAAGGAGTTACCACCAGAAAGGAGCCTAAGCCACAGAATAAATTTAAAACCCAATTTTGAACCCCCAAACCAGAGACCATACAGAATTCCTTTTGTTCAAAAGTCAGAAATTGAAAAGCTCATAAAAGAAATGCTCAGCAGTGGTATAATCCAGCCTAGCCACAGCCCCTATGCCTCACCTGTCATTTTAGTCAAAAAGAGAGATGGATCATGGCGATTTTGTGTCGACTATAGGAGGTTAAATGAAGGAACAGTGAAAGATAAATACCCTATTCCTCTCATTGAAGAGTTACTGGATGAATTAAATGGGGCCACTATTTTCTCCAAAATTGATTTGAGGGCTGGTTACCATCAAGTGAGGGTCCATGAGCCAGATATACATAAAACTGCATTCAGAACTCATGTGGGTCACTTCGAATTTAAGGTCATGCCTTTTGGGCTAACCAATGCCCCAGCTACTTTTCAGTCATTAATGAATGAGATTTTTCAACCTTATCTGAGAAGATTTGTTCTAGTATTTTTCGATGATATCTTAATTTATAGCCCCACACTAGCTTCACATGTGCAACATTTGGAGTTAGTCTTGTCTGTCTTGCGGAATCACAAGCTTTATGCTAAACGGTCCAAATGTGCTTTTGCCCAAACGGAGATTGATTATTTGGGGCATATGATTAGTGGAAGGGGAGTCTCAGCTGATTGGAACAAAGTCCAATGTATGTTACAATGGCCAACTCCTACTACTCTTAAGGGGTTAAGAGGGTTCTTAGGCATCACGGGATATTATAGAAGATTTGTTAAAGGGTACGGTATCATTGCCAAACCATTAACTGATCTGTTGAAGAAAGGGAATTTCCATTGGACACCTGAAGCTACTGCCGCTTTTGAATCTTTAAAGAAAGCCATGACTACCATACCGGTCCTAACCATGCCTGATTTTTCCCTAACTTTTACATTGGAGACTGATGCTTGTAATTCTGGAGTGGGGGTAGTCCTTACACAACAAGGAAGACCAGTTTCTTATTTCAGTAAGGCCTTAGGGCACAAATACTTGGGGTTATCTACCTACGAAAAAGAGCTGCTTGCCATATTAATGGCAGTGCATCATTGGAAGTACTACTTACTTGGCGGGCATTTTGTGGTTCTCACTGATCAGCAAAGTATCAAACACTTTGCCAACCAAAAGTTATCAACAATGCTACAACAAAAGTGGTCTACCAAACTGTTGGGTTATGATTACGAAATCAAGTATAGATGTGGAAATGAAAACAAAGCTGCAGATGCTTTATCCTGGCTACATGAAGAAAGTGGGCAAATCAATGCCATCACCATTATTCAGCCATATTGGGTGCAAGAAATAGTAGCTGGCTATGCTGATGATCCCCAAGTCGCGTCATTGTTGCAAAAATTACAGCAAGACTCCTCCAGTGTTCCACATTACACCTTCCCCAATGGAGTCTTAAGGTATAAAAACAAACTGTATGTGGGAAACTCTGAAGCACTGAGAACTAGAATTCTCGAAGTCATTCATTCTTCCAATGAGGGGGGACACTCTGGATCTCTTGGCACCTACCAAAAGGCTAAGTCTTACTTCTACTGGCCAGGAATGAAGTCTGATATTAAAGCCTTCGTTGCTAATTGTGACAATTGCCAAAGAAACAAAATAGAGAATGTAGCTCCGGCAGGACTTCTACAGCCTCTTCCTATTCCGGAACAAGCATGGCAGCACCTTACCATGGACTTCATAGAAGGATTGCCAAAATCGGAAGGGAAGGAAGTTATTCTAGTGGTTGTAGATAGACTTACAAAATATAGCCACTTTATTGGCCTGAGTCACCCATTCACAGCATATACAGTTGCAAGAGCATTTATGGACTCTGTTTACAAGCTCCATGGTCTGCCTCTCTCAATCATATCAGATAGAGGGTCCATTTTCACCAGCAGTTTTTGGCAAGAATTATTCAAGTTATTGGGTACTGAATTGAAGCTAAGCACTGCCTATCATCCCCAAACAGATGGTCAAACTGAAAGAATCAATGCTTGTTTGGAAACTTATCTAAGGTGCATGGTGGGTCATAAATCGAAGGCTTGGCATCAATGGTTATCACTTGCTGAGTGGTGGTTTAACACTCACTACCATTCTCGAATGAAAATGTCTCCATTTCAAGCTTTGTATGGGTATATCCCTCCAATTCAAGGTTGCTTTGATCCTTCTGGTACTTCAGTTGCTTCCGTAGAAGACCATTTACAACAGAAGAAGCTTATGCTACAGCTCGCTAGAGAAAGTTTGGAGTTGGCTCAAAACAGAACCAAAATCATGGCTGATAAAAGAAGGACTGACAGAGAATTCCAGGTAGGTGACTGGGTATACCTACGTTTGCAGCCTTATAGACAGTCCACAGTGGCAATTCGAAGAAATCTCAAATTGGCAGCAAAATACTATGGTCCCTACAAAGTAATGGCAAGAATAGGTAAAGTAGCCTACAAGCTTCAATTACCAACAGGTTCAAAAATTCACCCTGTCTTTCATGTCTCTCAACTCAAGAAAAAAATAAGCAAAAAGAAGGTACCCATCCAAGACTTACCCTATGCGGATGACCAAGGGCAAATTCGAGTAGAGCCTATGGCTATTTTGAACAGAAGAATGGTCAAACGACACAATCATGCAGTGGCACAAGTGCTTATTCAGTGGACTAACTCTGCTCCTGAGGATGCAACTTGGGAAGACTCCACCTTCATTGCAAATCAGTTTCCAGATTTCAATCCTTGAGGACAAGGATGTTAAAGGGAGGGGTATTGTTGTGACTCTCCTATATTTCTGAGGGCATTATTGTCCTTGTTTCTATAGTGAGAATGAGCTGTGGATAGGAAGGCATATTCTTGTAACCGTTGGAAATTGTTGAGGTGTCTAGGTGAGCTGTCCAATAGTACAAGATATTGTTTTCTTTTTCTTTTTTTTTTCCTTTCTTTTCCAAAGGCTATATAACCTAGAATATGTAATAGAGTAGGGTATGAAATGAAATTGCTTTTCCTTAGAAATGAGGCTCTGTCAGTAGATCTTTCAGAGATTTAGTGCATTTTTATTATCAAAATTATAGAAGTAGCCTTAGTAGACCTAGGCTCACTACACAGCTCCAACAATGAGCCCCAACAATTGGTGGACTCTAGTTCTTCGTTGTGATTCCTGTTGTTATCATTGTACAAGTTTAAAGGTGGAGTTATTGTCGAATCTAAGGTGAGTGGGCGCGTCGTGACAGCTGATGATACCCAAAGATGAGAGGAAGAGAGCGAGGAGGGGAGTGGAAGTAGAAGCCATTGACGAGTGTTAGAGAGAGTAATGTCGAGAGAGATTATGGGTGCGTAGAGCGAGGTGTTTGGTGTGTATATATATATATATAGAGAGAGAGAGGAGGAAGGCTTTGTTAACGTAATAATGTTATGTGCATGAAGAGTTTAAGGGACAGAGTTTAATTAACGTAGGGAAACCTAGGGTTATTTGTTCTTTTTCAGTTTGGCTAACATAATTAACAGGGAGATCAAGAGTTTCTCTACTTTTCCTTTAAATTATATATATAGCAATAATTTTTAAATCTTAAAATTGTATAAGGGATCGAAAAATGTGTGATTGAGATTACAAGATTTTTTTCAATGGCTATTAATATGTACTTTTGACATGGTTACGACTTAATATATACATATATGAGGACATTCTTTTGATCATATATATATAGAGCCTATGGTACACAAGTCTTTTAATTAATTACACATTTATAGGCTTCAAGTCATTGAATTAACTTTAATTTTGTTTACACGATATTATAAAAGTTTGCTGTTCGCTTTGATATATATATATATATATATTTTCAAATCAAAAGCAATTTATTTTTCTCTTTTTAGCGTTATATTATTTTGTTAGTACTTAATATGCATGTGTAACATAATAAAGTACACTGAGATTATTTAACACAAATTAACAACTAATTAATTAAAGTACATATTGCATGTGTTCAACATCATTCACATAGTTAGTGTAATAAAGTGAAAATTTAGTCAAATTACTTCTAGTAAAGTGTAGACAAGTAAGAGAAATGACAGAAAATAAAATCATTGGGGTTAGAAGAATTTTTAACATTAACATATATAATCATTTGTTCAGATTACAAGGAAAATAATTATTATTTTTAAAATTATTTATGATGGGAAATTAGGAATCATTGTAGTTTTTGGTTCAAATTAATTAAATATACACAAGTTATAACTTACACGCACGATATGTGTGCAGATTAGCCTAGTTATTTATATATTCTTTAGTGATGCCTACGCATTTATATTTACACTATCCCGGCCCATTCATAACTTTCGATTTCATTATGTTTATAACTTAACTAATGGTTAAATATATATAAAAAAATTGTGAAATTTGATATAGGCCATTTATTATATATGTCAAAAGAGAAATGTTATTATCTATTTGAGATCCAAACAAAAAAAAAATGAAAAATTTGGAACCATTAAAAGAGGGTCTATCTTTAGCCTTTGGTAAGTATTGAAGATTTAGCTCTGTATAAGAATTATATTTCTATTAGGTTTTATATTGTTCAATTCTTAATTGGCTTTGTATTGTCCAAATCCTAATTAGATTTGTATTATCCAATTTGTAGTAGGATTTGGCCTTGTGCAATCCTAGACAATATAATTTATACTCTATAAATAGATCCCTTGTCATAGGGTTTATTCATGAGTTGTGTTATATTATTTACTAGCTAGATTAGAGAGTATATTTGAGAGATAATATTGAGATCTCTAATTGGCGGCTAGGGTTTGTTTTGTGTGTTGTACTCAAAATTGGTCTCATCAATAATAGCTATCACCCGGTGGATTAGTGGCGATTTTGCCGACACCACCTAATTGCTTGCGTGCTTGGTTAGTTGTTTTCTTCTTTAATCTCTTATTTTTCGTATTGCTTGAATATCAGTGGTGCTTGTTTCTTTAATTATTGTACGCATAATTGTCCGGTCGGTCCTACGCTTGTGCTAAGGCTTGTTCTAGTTGTATCTTAGCACAACAATTTAGTATCAGAGGAAGGTTTATTCCTTGGGATAATTGTGCCATAGTTAGAGATGTCAACTGTTGGTACATCGGAAGGGGGTGTTAAGGCGGCAGATACACCACCTTTGAAGGGGGCGTCTGCTCCTAAGGTGACAGCTGCGGTCAAATTTGATATAGAGAGATTTGACGGGAAGGAGACGAATTTTGCGATGTGGCAATGTCAAATGTCCGACATCCTTGTCCAACAAGGTTTGCACAAAGCATTGTTGGGGAATAAAGCTAAGCCCGATGAGTGGTCCGACGCCGATTGAGCTGAGTACGATAGGCAGGCATGTAGTACAATTTGTTTACACCTTGCTCCAAACGTGATGTACTATGTGATGCGTGAAACATCTGCTTCGGTAATTTGAAAGAAGCTCGAGGATCAATATATGACGAATAGTATCGAAAATCGTCTTTAATTGAAGAAGAAGCTATTCCGGTATGAATTTTTTAGGGGTACATCCATGAACGATCATTTCGACGAGTTCAACAAGATAATCTCATATTTACAGGGGTTACACGTCGAGATTGATGATGAGGACAAGGCGATTTTGCTTCTTAATTCGCTCCCGAAATCCTATGATCATCTAACCACCACACTTATTCATAGGAAGGAAAATGTGACCTACGATTTGGTATTGTCGGCCGTTTTGGCTAATGAAAAATGCTTGAAAGAGAGAGGAGAATCGAACTCAGATGCGCTATTCATTAGGGGAAAAGCGATGAGAAGAAGCGGGGAAACCAGGAAAAGTCGTGGTTGAAATCTCGAAAACCTGCTGACAAGAGTAAGATAATTTGTCACAAGTGCAAGAAACCTGGACAAGTGCGTCGGGAGTGTCCAACTAGAACCAATGGCGGTGGAGAGAATAAAGGTACGGTGGAGAACGCGAACGCGGTAATGGCACCAAAAGATGAGGACTTTGAGAGTATGTTGGTTGTGACTTCTCGGGTTAGCTCTTCGAGCGAGTGAATCTTGGATAGTGGGTGCTCGTATCATATGTGCCCAAACCGGGATTTGTTTCATATCTTCACTGAGGTTGACTGAAGCAAGGTTTTGATGGGTAACGACCATGCGTGTAAAACGATGGGGATTGGTACGATCCGGCTAAAGATGCACGACGGGGTAGTACGTACTCTTAGGGACGTCCGGTATGTTCCTGATCTGAAGAAAAATTTAATTTCTTTAGGGGTTCTTGATTCCAATGGGTATCGTGTAATACTCGAGGGTGAAAATTTGAAAGTTCTCTCCGGGGCTATGGTTATGATACGAGGAAAGAATAAAGGCAATCTCTATTTTCTTCAAGGAAGCACAGTGACTGGGTTTACTTCGGTTACGACTGAAGAGACTGACACAACAAGGTTATGGCATATGCGATTAGGTCATGCTGGGGAGAAGGTTATGACGGTGTTGAGTAAGCAAGGGCTACTTGAGGGTGCGAAAAGCTGCAAACAAGAGTTTTGTGAACATTGTGTGCTTGAAAAACAGACTCGAGTAAAGTTTGGGACAGCGGTACATTGCACGAAAGGAGCACTTGATTATGTGCATACAGATGTTTGGGGGCCGACAAAGACTCAATCATTGGGTGAAAATCATTACTTTATGACTTTTGTTGGTGATTATTCAAGGAGAACTTGGGTCTATATCATGAAGCATAAGAACCAAGTTTTTGATGTGTTCTTAAAGTGGAAGGCAATGGTTGAAAATCAGATTGGTAGAAAAGTTAAAGTACTCAGGTTAAACAACAGCGGGGAGTACACTTGTGATCCTTTTAAGGATTTCTGCCAACGAGAAGGTATTATTCGCCACTTCACGGTCAAGGGTACACCTCAACAGAACGGAATAGCAGAAAAGATGAATCATACGCTCCTTGAAAAGGTGCGGTGTATGCTTTCTAACGCTAAATTGGATAAGCAATTTTGGGTTGAAGCCTTATCCTACGCTACGTTCTTGGTTAATTGTTTGCCATGCTCGGGAGTGAAATACAAAACACCTATGGAGGTGTGGACCGGATCTCATGCTAATTACGATAACATTCACATTTTTGGCTGTCCGACTTATTATCATATTCGTGATGAGAAAATTGACCCTAGGGCTCGTAAGACAATATTTTTAGGCTCTTGTGACGGGGTTAAAGGTTATAAATTGTGGTGTCTTCAAAGCAAGAAGATTGTGATTAGTAGGGATGTGACGTTTGACGAGACATCTATGCTCAAGACAACCTTGTCAATAAACGGTGGTTCTCCAATTCTGGTTGAAAAGGAGAACATGGCGAGCGAGATGGTGGTGAAAACGGAAGTGACTACTCTAGTTAATACTCGGGTTACGGAGTCCAACGAGAAAAAGACGACTCCCAGTTAGGATTCAGGTCAACAACAAATAATACCGTCTTTGGCTAGTGGAAGGGAGCCTAGGGCTCGACGTGCACCGGTTCGATATGGGTATGAAGACATGGTGACATACGCTTTAGTAACTTACGGGGATGAGCCAACTTCGTATCGGAAAGCTATGGATTCTAGCGAGAATGCGACGTGGAAAGTAGCTATCGAAGATGAGATGGATTCTCTCCGGAAAAACCGAACTTGGGAACTATGCGATTTGCCGAAGGGGAAGAAACTTATCGGGTGCAAGTGGGTTTTCACTAAGAAAGACGGGGCTCTAGGGTCCGGTGTTCGTTTCAAGGCAAGGTTGGTAGCCAAAGGTTATGCCCAAAAGGAAGGGGTGGATTATAATGAAGTGTCATCTCCGGTTGTGAAGCACACCTCGATCCGAGCATTGTTGGCTATAGTGGCGCAATTTGATCTCGAACTTGAACAACTCGATGTCAAAATTGCGTTCTTGCATGGGAACTTAGAGGAAGAGATTTATATCTCTCAGCCGGAGGGATTCAAAGTTGTTGGTAAAGAAAATAGTGTGTGCAAACTTCGGAAGTCATTATACGGATTGAAGCAGTCCCCGCGTCAATGGTACAAGAGGTTTGACACGTTCATGATCGCGCAGAAGTTTACTCGGAGCGAATTTGATCATTGTGTTTACTTCAAAAGGCTCGAATCTGGCAATTTTATCTATTTACTCCTATATGTTGACGATATGCTCATTGCTTCCCGGAACTTGGTGGAGATCGACGTATTGAAAGCTCAGTTAAGCAAGGAGTTTGAGATGAAAGATTTGGGTGGAGCGCAAAAATTTTTGTGGATGGAGATCGTACGAGATAGGAAGAGGGGACGATTGTGTCTTACACAATCTCAATACCTTGAGAAAGTGGTTGCTCAATTCGGAATGAAAAACTCAAAGCCGGTGAGTGTCTCGTTAGCACCGCACTTCAAACTATCAGCAACGATGGCTCCTAACTCCGAGGAAGGGGTGGAGTACATGGCTCAAGTTCCTTATGCAAGTGCGGTTGGGAGTTTTGATGTATGCCATGGTATGCACCCGATCGGACATTGTTCAAGCCGTGAGCATTGTTAGTAGGTATATGGCGAACCCTGAAAAACCGCATTGGCAAGTCGTTAAGTGGGTTCTACGATATCTACGGGGTACGATGGACAAAGGGTTGGTATTTAAAAAATCTAGAATGTCAACTATTGAGGGTTTTGTGGATTCGGACTATACCGGCGACCTAGACAAGCGGAGATCGACTACGGGTTACGTGTTTACATTGGGTAGTGGTCCGTTGAGTTGGAGGTCGATGATTCAAAGTGTGGTAGCGTTGTCTACCACGGAGGCAGAATATATTGCAGTAACGGAGGCGGTCAAAGAAGCCATATGGCTCCGTAGTTTAGTTAGTGATCTTGGTTTGAACCAGGAAAAAATGATGGCGCACTGTGACAGTCAGAGTGCAATTCACTTGGCGAAGAATCAAGTTCATCATGAAAGAACCAAGCATATTGATATCCGATATCACTTCATTCGGGAAATTATTGAAAAAGGTGTTGTAAATCTGGTTAAGATGGGCACCAAAGATAATCCGACAGATATGTTAACAAAGGTTGTCCCGTTGGCCAAGTTTGAGCATTGCTCGACGTTGGTCAATATCCTTCGGTGTTGATGCCCCTCGAGGGGCGGTGGTCCAAAGGGACCAGCGGGGGTGATAGTGTCTTATTCGATGATTTGATCATGGTGGAGTGCATTGGGGTCTTGTGAAACATCGCCAAGGTGGAGAATTAAAGATTTGGCTCTGTATAAAAATTCTATTCCTATTAGGTTTTATATTGTCCAATTCTTAATTGGCTTTATATTGTCCAAATCCTAATTGGATTTGTATTATCCAATTTGTAGTAGGATTTGGCCTTGTGCAATCCTATACCATAGGATTTATACTCTATAAATAGACCCTTTGTCATAGGGTTATTCATGAGTTGTGTTATATTATTTACTAGCTAGATTAGAGAGTATATTAGAGAGATAATATTGAGATCTCTAATTGGTGGTTAGGGTTTGTTTTGTGTGTTGTACTCAAAATTGGTCTCATCAATAATAGCTATCACCCGGTGGATTAGTGGCGGATTTGCCGACACCACCTAATTGCTTGCGTACTTGGTTAGTTGTTTTCTTCTTTAATCTCTTGTTTTTCGTATTGCTTGAATATCAGTGGTGCTTTTTTTTAATTATTGTACGCATAATTGTCCGGTCAGTCCTACGCTTGTGCTAAGACTTGTTCTAGCGTTATCTTAGCACAACATGTATTACACAGTGACATCCATCTAGAGACAACATTTCAATAATTTTAAAACCGTGACAAACATAATTTTGAAATTTGTCGCATGTATTCACTTGCAAAAAGAAACACCCTCCACGCGCCTCTTACTTAAATTATTGGATCTACCAATATATGTATATATTGATTGGTGAGATATATACATGGGACGACGAGATGCAAGAGCAGAGATTAAAGTTTATATATGTGATCACGGATGATAATAATTCAACAAATCCAATCAAACCACATAACATGGAAATACACTTAATTAATGAGGAAAGTGAACCATATATACTTTCTTATTTTAACGGATCATCATTCGATTCATTCTACATAAACAAATCCTTATATGTAAACAATCTAAATATAAAACCAAAAACACCATCTCATGACCCTAACTAATCCTCTCATTCACAATAGCTCGAACCAGTTGGTGCACTACAGGGCATGGCGCTACGCCTGACTCAGCCTTAATTATCACGTTATCCTCGCAGCAGATTATATTCGTCGGACGTAAAGCCGAGGGCAGTCTTCTTAACAACGCAGACCAACAATTGTGGGTAATAATTTTAATTGCATTGCATGAAGGAGTCCCAATTTCATGTGTAACACTATTAATTAGTGAAGAAAACAATTATCTCATTTGTGCTATCTCGTAAGAGCGCCCCAGCAATTGGTTGGTGCGCCCCCATTTGCTTCTAGGCCGAGTTAAGGTAGGTCCCTCGAGTGGGTCTTGAATAACGTGAGCATGAGATAGAAAAGAACATAATTGATAGCCCGGCTATGGAGGGTGAAATTGAAGAATGAGATCAGGATTTTTAATTTACTAATTTATAGAATGTTGATGATGGTTTTAATTTAACCAAAAGGCATAGAAGAAGATGAAGGGTTATTGAAATTAAGCTGGCATTTCATAAGAGTAATGTCTCAGTAGTGGATCGTAATAATGAAGAATAAAGGACGATGAGCGGTGCTAGCTTGATTAACTTATAAGTTAATTAACTCAATTTCGCACAATCTTTTTATACAAAATGTTGTTGCACTAGGAGTTGATAAAAAGAAAACCAGACAACACATGAAATATCAGGTGCCACCAGCTCATTTGAGTGGTGTAATATTTTGTACAAAAAATGAATAAGCCATTTTTTCCTGAAAGATACTCAAATAATATACAAAATGAATTTGACTGGTGAAGAACCCTAAGTTGCTAAAAATATTTAATAGGTGAATATGTATTACTCAATAAGACCTGTTTGGTTGTTCTAAAAATTACAAATTGGACCATTTTTAAATAGTTTGATTACAATATTTTTTAACTAAATGTATTTGGTTGCAGTAATTATATATCAAATTTACTATGTAGCAACTCAACTCGATTCGTCAAGAAAACATTATTTGGAGCATTTTTCCGAGACCTTGAAATTTCCTTATTTTAAATTAGAATGTTGAGTTAACTACCGGAATATACGTAAAACACATTTAACCATTTTTTCCCATTTTATATATTATACATTTTTTTCGTCAAAACTAACAGTATACTTTCCGGTTTTTGCTTGACCAACCATCAAAAAAAAAAATCCATGAGGAAGAGAGTAATTAGCACTTTTGACTAATGTGCCAAGAAATTGGAACATTTTAATCCATTAATATATATTTTGAAGAGCGCATATTATTATATTTGTTGTGTTTTTAGAGCTTTTTAGGTGTTTGGAATTAAATCTAAAAGATTTTCAATGAAAAAAAAGATTCGCTTCATGCAACGCCTGTGTTTAAGCTAATTCTGGTACTGATTCGTAAGGAATTTGAAGAAAACTCGCGAGAAAAAAGTTTTAGATCTTTGAATTAGTTAAGTATGGGTGAAAATCTTGCGTCAATTAAAATTCAGAGCGACGTTATAGCCAAAATGCATTCAGTGAGTTAAAGTATTAAATTTCAGCAAGAATGCATTAATTTAATAAAGATGGAAATTTTTATAAAGATGTATCAATTTAATAAACATTGTGGACAAAAACATGGTGGACTTCAATTCTCTCCCTCAGCATCTTGGACCTTGCTAATTTTTTTGTGACTTGTCTTTTTGAATTAAAGCCACAGCAGCAGCCACAACAACTATCATCATCAAGCGGGCCAAGCCCACTCACATATAGGCCCGCGTGGGAAGGCTAATTTCTGACAATTATATAAAGATTAAAGAAGCCACAGCCGCAGCAGTAAGCGCCCGCAATTTACTTTGTTTTGTTTTGTTTCTCTCTTCATGTGTGCACAGCTTTGGGTATGTTTCGTAAATATTTTGAGTTGAGTTTTTAAAATATGATATTTGATAAAATTTAAAAATATATTAAAAAGTAAATTTAATTTTTATTTGAGTTTTTTTCAACCAACTAAAAAATTTCATAAAAAAATTTCAAAAAATAGTCGATCTTATTTTCTAGATCTCAACGAGCATGTTTTAAATATATTTTTTTATTTAATTTTAATTTTTGAATTTAAAGTTACGTTGTTTTAAAAAAAATTAAAGAGAGAAAGTAAAGTGAAATAAATTTTGGGAAGTGTGAAAGTAAAGTTGATTTTTAATTGAATTTTTAAAATTTGGGAAAAAAAAATAGGCACATACCAAACAGGACCTTAGAATTTGTTTTTTCTTTCTTTATTTTTCTTTTGCACACAATACTCAAAACTTTGGGTTTCTTTTCAATTTTTTTTTCCTTTCTTCTACCGAGGGCGTTGTTGGAGTGCAACTAAATCAGATTTTTTTTTTTATTTGTTTACGTATATTCAAATAAGTATTTATTTATTTATTTATGGATTATATAATTATGTTTTGCGTCTCAATTACAAGCATGCTATGCTAAGTTATTATCTAAGGTTTATAATGAATATATTTGATTGATTTTATTAAATATATTCATGTCAATTGACTTTACCAATTTAATATTTTAATGTTAAAAACAATTCTTCTTATTGAATGCCTATTTTAATTCATAAAAAAAAAAGTCGGATTTTCATTATTTTTTGTTGGATTCACCTTATGATTTGTTAAGAGAGGATATAGGGTGTGTTTTGACGGATAAAGTGAGTGTTTTAATCTTATACTTACGATTGGTTCTAGAATAATTAATAATTGAATTTTATAAATTAATTGGATTTAATTGATTTTATTTTTAACATCTAAAAAGTCGAGAGACCAAATTAGTGCGAGACAAAGAATAAAGTTTATTGGACATGAATATTAGGAATATGATATCAAATATATGACTTTGCCGCCCTATTGTTTTATTAATTGATTATTTTACTAGTCTTTTATTAATTGATTATTTTTATTCGTATTTTTAGTTGATAAATCATCGCACTAAATTTCTAAGCTAGATTAGGAATTAATTAGAATTAGTGAGAGAGATACGTGCATTCCATTCATTAGGTCCATAAGGTTCGACATCGCACTTGCTTAAGTTATACTAAATACTGATTCGTGCACTTGTGAGTATTTAAAATATACACAACATTGACCCTTAAAGTTTACCCTTTGTCCCACAATTTTTTTTGATATTTTATTTTTTTGGGGTGAAACAACCCCAAAGTTTGCTCTAAGGCCCACGGTCATCAAAAACTAGATGTGCAAGAGTAATTTAGGTATTTAGAATCAAAACAAAGGAAAATCTCTCTCCCACTTCCTCCGTTTCTCTTCCCCAATTTCACCGCTGGAGCTCGCAAAATTGTTTTTGATTTTTTAATTGTCTTTAAAAAGGTAGTCATCCCGTTTTAATTTTCACAAAACCACCAAATTAACTGTTATATTAGTATAGTAATTTTATATTACCTATAACAAAAGGGTCATGAGGGAAAAAAAAATCCTCTTTTAGAAAAGAAGAAACAAGTCGCAACGGGGCAAAAAAAATTTGAAAAGAAAACATAATAGAGTAATTTTGTTTTTTTTTTTTTTTTTTTGGAAAGAAAAGGTATACTAAGATATCCAACAGAATGAAGTATTCACAATTATTTACAACAAATTGTTCAGCCTTAGTTGCAACGTATGTGTTTAGAGTGTTTGCAATGGCGGAGTTGCCTTGCAGAGATTTAGGGGATAATGTAGAGCTTGTCTACTTTTTTTTTTTTTTTTTTTTTTTTTTCAAAAGAAAGGTTTTAAGTATCTCTTTTTTTTAAAACAAGTCGCAATGGGGCTAAAAAACTTGGAAAGAAAACCTACTAGAGTTATTCATTTTTTTTGGAAATAATTTTCTAAAAGAGCATCCCAATTTCTCAAAATCTAACCTTTTTTTTTAAATAGGACTATAAATATTATGATAAAATAGACATTATAAAACGCCACATCGTACGAGTTAGCAGGCTAGTGAACAGAGCCGGCCAGAGGGGGAGGCAACCTAGGCAAATGCCTAGGGCCTCATTTTGAAGAAGGGCACCAAAAAAGAAGAAGAAATATGAAGAACTATAAAGAAGAAGAAGAAGAAGAAGAAGAGGGCACCAATAATTAAAAAAAAAAATTATGTTCCTCACTCAACCAAGTTAGTTCTCCCGAAGAAGAAGAAGAGAAGAGGAGGGCACCAATAATTATAAAAAAAAAAAAAAAAAAAAATGCTCCTCACTCAACTGAGTTAGTTCTCCCTTCTTTCTTCTTTTCTTTTTGTGGTGGATGTTACGTCTACCGGTAAAGAGATAGGAAAGGAAAATAATAAAAGGTATTTTCTTTGAGATCTACTGCAGAGCCTTTCTCTCAATGAGAGGAATTTTTCATTTTCATTCATTACCCTACTTTCTATGACAATTCATTAAATAAGAAAAGAAAGCAAACATGACAAAAGAAGAAAAAGTAGAAAAGAAAAAGGAAAAACTAAAAAAGAAAAGAAATTCTCTCTCCTCTCAGTACTATTATGAGCATTGGCTACATATCCCTACGATGGACAGACACCACAATTAAAATAGAAAATGACTCGGCAATAGGATAAGAAGAAATAGAAAAAGACTACTCTAACCCTAGCATTGGGTGAGAATCACAACATTTTTTTGCTCTTCTTCCCTCTTATCTCTCTTTTTTTTTCTGTTCTTCCCTCTATTTTTTTCCGTTTTCCTCCTCTCCATCACTCCCTCTCCGACTCTCCACCAACGTCTCTGCTCAGCTTGGGGCCTCATTTTCCCCCAAGCCGGCCCTGCTAGTGAATATAAAACTAGCACCTATCTCACTATTTCTTTGACTTTATGCAAAGTTGCTGAGAAAATATGGAATAAAGACATCATCACTTTCTTTAAACCATCTCTCCATATATATATATATATATTGTTTTGAAAAGTACAACAAAAGATAGGAAAAAACAAGCAAGAAAGGCCATTTCTATCTTATTTGTAAGGTGATAATAAGGAAGAAGACAGATGCGCTAATTGTTGGGCTGGTTCCCTCTTTTGTGGAAGGACCAATGGTTTAGCTCATATGGGCTTTCTAACTCTCTTAGGCCCATGTGGAGGTTGGCATATATATAGGGAATTAAAACCCTATTCAATTGAATGAACAAAAAAACAGAGAGCGTGAGTTTTCTAGAGAAAAGGAGAGAAATCCAGAATTATTCAAAAGCTGTCCAGTTTTGTCCCAGCTATCCGATCGGCAGGCAAACGAGGTCCGATTGAGCTGAAATTTGGTGTACATGTTCTCAACACAGGTATCTAAAATCTGGACGGTGGAGATCGGATTTGAAGCTTTCGAGGGCTGGTTTTAGCTAGTGAACAGTAACACCGGGAAGGTTTTCCACGTACAAATTGATGTGTTTCTTTTGTGTGTGCTTGGTTATTATTTTAGATTAATTGTGCTCTATTTAGTTACTTCCTGTTAGATTTACAAAAAGAGGGAGAATATTTATTTTCGTAATTTGGTTCTAGTTTGGGTTTGTGAATCATTATTTTCGCTTTTCTCCCATCAAAGTGGTATCAGAGCCAGGTTGCTATCGTGAAATTCTTGTGTTAAATTATGGTAGCTAACTTGACTAGAATGGTTACTTTAAATGGTTTGAATTACCAGACTTGGAAAGGAAAAACGGAAGACCTCCTTTATGTGAAGCAATTACATTTACCTGTGTTTGCTAGTGAAAAGCCGGAAAATAAATCTGATGAAGAATGGACCTTTCTACATCGGCAAGTATGTGGATTTATGAGGCAGTGGGTGGATGATAATGTTTTGAACCATATTGTTGGAGAGACACATGCACGTACACTTTGGAACAAGCTCGACAAACTATATGCCCGAAAAATGGGAAACAATAAGATGTTTTTGATAAAACAATTAATGACTTTGAGATACCGAGATGGGACTCCAATTATCGATCACTTGAACACTTTCCAAGGAATAACTAATCAGCTATCTGGAATGGGTATCAAGTTTGATGATGAGGTACAAGGGTTGTGTTTACTTGGCACGTTGCCAGACTCATGGGAGTCATTTAGGATGTTACTGTCTAACTCCGCCCCGGATGGTGTAATCAATATGGAGCTAGCTAAAAGCAGCATTCTGAATGAAGATATGAGAAGAAAATCTCAGGGATCCAGTTCACAGCCGGAGCTCTTAGTTACTGAAAATAGGGGGAGAAATAGAAGCCGAGGTTCGAATAATAGAGGAAAAAGCAGAAGCTCATCCAACAAATATTCTCATGTCGAATGTTATCATTGTGGCTTGAAGGGTCATATCAAAAAGCATTGCAGAAAGTTGAAGAAAGAAATCAAAGAAAAGGGGCATGATAAAAAGAGTAATGAAAGCAAGGATGATGATCGAGTTGTAGCTACTACTTCGGGAGATTTTTGCATTGTGTATAATGAAGATGTTATTAATGTCGCATCCGACGAGACCAGCTGGGTTATTGATAGTGGCGCCTCCATTCATGCTACGTCTCGACAGGATTTCTTCATGTCTTACACACCAGGCAACTTTGGGACAGTAAAGATGGGGAATGATGGCTTAGTTAAAGTAATTGGCAGTGGAGATGTGTGTTTGGAGATGAAAAATGGTACACAGTTGGTCCTTAAAGATGTAAGGCATATTCCTGATATTCGGTTGAATTTGATTTCTACAGGAAAGCTCGATGATGATGGGTTTTGCAACACCTTTAGTAATGGTCAGTGGAAGCTCACTAAGGGTGTTATGGTTGTTGCTCGCGGCCAAAAGTTTTCTAGTTTGTACTTATTGCAGGCAAAGATTTCCAATGGCACTATCAACGCAATAAATGAAGAAGTCGCAGTGGAGTTATGGCACAAGAGGCTTACCCACATGAGTGAGAAAGGCTTGGCAGTATTGGCTAAAAAGAATCTTCTTTCTGGAGTGAATAATGCATCCTTGAAAAGATGTCCTCACTGTTTGGCAGGGAAGCAGAATAGAGTTGCCTTCAAAAGTTCGCCTCCTTCAAGGAAATCAGGTGTTCTTGAACTAATCCATTCGGATGTTTGTGACCCTATGAAGACAAGAACACTTGGTGGCTCCCTTTACTTTGTGACCTTCATAGATGATCATTCAAGAAAGTTGTGGGTATATACTTTGAGAAGAAAAGACCAAGTGTTGGAGGAATTTAAACAGTTTCAGGCTTTGGTTGAGAGACAGACTGGGAAGAAAGTGAAGTGCATCAAAACAGATAATGGGGGAGAATATTTAGGCCATTTTGATACTTATTGCAGAGAGCAGGGTATTCGGCATCAAAAGACACCACCCAAGACTCCTCAGTTGAACGGCTTAGCTGAGAGAATGAATCGAACATTGGTGGAAAGAGTAAGGTGTTTGTTTTCACAATCACAATTGCCAGGATCCTTCTAGGGTGAAGCTTTAAGTAATGTTGTTCATGTTCTTAATCTTACACCATGTGTTCCTCTTCAGTTCGATGTACCGGAGAGGGTTTGGACAGGCAAGGAAGTTTCCTATGATCATTTGCGTGTTTTTGGGTGCAAGGCATTTGTGCATATTCCCAAAGATGAGAGGTCTAAGCTCGATGTGAAGACTCGACAGTGCATTTTTCTTGGCTACGGCTTGGATGATTTTGGATACAAGTTATATGATCCAGTTGAGAAGAAACTTGTGAGAAGTCGGGATGTAGTGTTTGTGGAAGATCAAATACCGCAGAATAATGAAAAGACGGTAAATGCAACACCTCAGCACGGTGACGGTTTGGTCGACTTGGATCCAGTTCCTTCGATAGAATTTCCAGAACATGTTAAGCCTGATGTTCCTGGTGACCATCAAGTTGTGGATGATGTTGATGTACCCTTACAGGATGAGACAGGTGATGATACTCATGATCAATTGCCCGTGCCACAGATAGCCCCAGATGTTACACTTAGGAGATCTACCAGAGACCGGCACCCTTCCACTCGGTATTCTACAGAAGAGTATGTGTTATTGACTGACGGGGGAGAGCCCGAGTGTTATGCAGAAGCCATGGAAGATGAACATAAGGCAGATTGGTTTAATGCAATGCAAGATGAAATGCAGTCACTTTATGATAATCACACATTCGAGCTGGTAAAGTTGCCTAAGGGAAAGAGAGTTTTGAAAAACAGGTGGATTTGTAGGGTGAAGCAAGAAGAACACACTTCACGACCTCGATAAAGGCTAGACTGGTTGTTAAGGGTTTCAATCAGAGAAAAGGTGTCGATTTTGATGAGATTTTTGCTCCAGTTGTAAAAATGTCTTCCATACGTGTTGTTCTTGGCCTAGCAGCGAGTCAAGATTTGGAAATTAAACAGATGGATGTCAAAACAGTTTTCCTTCATGGTGACTTAGAGGAAGAGATCTATATGGAGCAGCCAGAGGGTTTTAAAGAAAAGGGGAAAAAGGATTACGTGTGTCGGCTGAAGAAAAGTCTTTATGGTTTGAAGCAGGCACCAAGACAATGGTATAAGAAGTTTGAATCAGTTATGGGGGAGAAAGGTTACAGGAAGACTATTTCTGACCATTGTGTATTCGTACAGAAATTCTCTGATGATGATCTTATTATTTTGTTGCTCTATGTTGATGACATGTTGATTGTTGGCAGAAATCCTTCTAGAATTGACGAATTGAAGAAGCAATTAAGTAAGTCCTTTGCCATGAAGGACTTGGGGATAGCAAAGCAGATTCTGGGCATTCGAATATATCGAGATAGAGAGAAGAAGCAGTTGTACTTATCTCAAGAGAAATATATTGAAAAGGTGCTCGAAAGATTCAAGATGAATAAGGCTAAAGTGGTTAGTTGTCCTCTTGCTAGTCACTTTAAGCTAAGTACGAAGCAAAGTCCTTCCATAGAGAAAGAGATAAGAGACATGGAAAGAGTTCCTTATGCTTCAGCAGTGGGAAGCTTGATGTATGCAATGGTCTGCACAAGGCCAGACATAACTCATGCGGTTGGAGTAGTGAGTCGGTTCCTATCAAATCTAGGAAGAGATCATTGGAATGCGGTAAAGTGGATAATGAGATATCTTCGAGGCACTTCGACGTTGAGGCTCAGTTTTGGTAATGGAGAGCCCGTGTTGGTTGGCTACACAGATGCAGACTTGGGTGGAGATGTGGATACTCGTAAGTCCACTTCGGGTTATTTGATTACTTTTGCAGGTGGAGCTGTCTCTTGGCAATCAAGGCTGTAGAAATGTGTGGCTCTTTCAACAACAGAAGCCGAGTTTATTGCAGCAACAGAGGCTTATAAAGAGTTGCTATGGATGAAGAAATTTTTGAGAGAATTGGGGTTTAATCAAGAACGTTATGTCTTGTTTTGTGATAATCAAAGTTCTATTCACCTCGCCAAGAATTCTACTTTCCATGCCAGATCGAAACACATTGATGTAAAGTACCATTGGATTAGAGATGCTTTGAATGATAAGCTGCTGGAACTTAAAAAGATTCGCACTGATCACAATAGCTCAGATATGTTGACGAAGGCTCTAACTCAAGAGAAGCTTGAGATTTGTCGCTCGATTGCGGGCATGGCATTTCCCTCCACATAATCGGGAAGGGGGAGATTTGTTGGGCTGGTTCCCTCTTTTGTGGAGGGACCAATGGTTTAGCTCATACGGGCTTTCTAACTCTCTTAGGCCCATGTGGAGGTTGGCATATATATAGGGAATTAAAACCCCATTCAATTGAATGAAAAAAAAAAACAGAGAGCTGCATGAGTTTTCTAGAGAAAAGGAGAGAAATCCAGAATTATTCAAAGGCTGTCCAGTTTTGTCCCAGCAATCCAATCGGCAGGCAAACGAGGTCCGATTGAGCTGAAATTTGGTGTACGTGTTCTCGACACAGGTATCTAAAATCTGGACCGTGGAGATCGGATTTGAAGCTTTCGAGGGCTGGTTTTAGCTCGTGAACAGTAACTCCGTTCTTGGTTAGATCTTTCCTTTCTTTCTTTGAAATTGTTTTGTTGCCAAGAAGTTTTGTGTTCTTGAGGTGTGCTTCTAGCTTTGACTAGAAAGAACTTTGGTGTACCCATTATTTGTTGATAGTGGAGATTTGATTGGAGTGGACTACGGTCCCGTGGTTTTTACTTCCTACACCGGGAAGGTTTTCCACGTACAAATTGATGTGTTTCTCTTGTGTGTGCTTGGTTATTATTTTAGATTAATTGTGCTCTATTTAGTTACTTCCTGTTAGATTTACACAAAGAGTGAGAATATTTATTTTCGTAATTTGGTTCTAGTTTGGGTTTGTGAATCATTATTTTCGCTTTTCTCCCATCACTAATGCGCAACAACTTTCGCTATATTAGCCATAACTCCGGGACTTGATGACACCTGAAACACGCCTAGCTTCTACAAAGAGAGCCCCATAACTGCGACCCATCTTTCTTTATATGGAGTTCCCTTTATTCAAACTCTTATTTTTTCATCAATTAAAAACATCGCTCTACTAATTAACAAATCTCCTCACGTGAATGAAAATAATCTTCACAATCGCCATATGGCAAAAAAATTATTTCCTTTTGGCCGACGAAAAGTGCTAAATCCATACGTCGACATGAAGATCTCAACAAGCAGAGGAAATTGAAATGCAGCGAAAAGAATAACTGGACCACCGGCGAGCAAAACAAGTGGAAATGAAATCCAACCCCATACATCCAAGAGCATAAATACCAAAGTAGTGGCAAAGACTACCATCATGGTTGCAATGGAGAAAAACAAGGTCCCAAGGCCGATCATCAATTTTGTGGGCAAGGACTTGAGGAAGTCTTGTTCTCTGTACCGAGATGTGAGGATTCCAAGGAACACTAGAACAGCAATGGTGGATGAGAACAACGACAAAGTGTCTGATATTATGTAGACGGCGAATGCAGGGTGACGAAAAAAGATAGGCTTTCCATTGTTCTCATTGATACCACCCGGAACTTCAAGTGCTGCTTCAAACGTTACGGTAGTAATGAGAGCAGCCACGACACTGCAAGATGTTGCAGTGTTCTTGGCCCATTTTTCCCCTTTTCCAACTAGACCCTTGTGTTGATCTGTAAATAAACTTTTGGGAGATTTTCCATCTTTGTTTGTCTTAAGTTTGTGTCTAGGTTGCACTATCTTTTTCACCTCCTGCATAGAAATAAAATACTGTAAAGGAGAACCATAAAGATCGAAAACTTTAACTAAATTTAAACAAACAATTTACCTACAGAGAGAGAATATATTTGAATATTTTTTTAACCAGACTATATGAGGCTCTGGTAGAAAACGAATTAATTGTACTTCTAATTGATAGAACTTTGGGACAACATTTAATTGATAAGCCAACATAACAATATGAAGATATAAGAGCAATACTACAATACTTACCAGGGATATTCTTACTACGTATTTTTACCGTCTTGCATTACACGAGTTATACTTTTACAAAATACAATTAATTTACGTATTGCACCAGTAAAAATAAGTGAAATGATAAGAAGTGTAGGTAAAAAAACCTTTTCCAAGACACGCCAAGGTTATACCCCCATGATAAAATTGTGATTTATAGGTACGTAAACCCCTTGAATAATCTCCATTTTGAATTTGTCCCCTAACAAACACGTGCAACAAATATTTAACTCTCTTCAACTGTAAATATTGAACCATTGTATTGCAACTCTATCTAAAGTGTTAATGAAAATGAGCATGTGACTTCAATACTACATAACTTAATTTTAACAACCGATAAAAATTATTCTTTTATAATCTTGAATAAATTCATGATTAAATTAGGTCCCACTTGTTTTATGGGTTTAATGCTACATGCAATGTATACATTTTCTTCTCATTTTAATAACGTTTCTCATTTGGGAATATTCAAATTACATTACAAAATGAAACCCCGGGAAAAAAAATATAAAAATTAAAAATTTTTGTCGTACCTCAAACCACTGTAGCTCTCGTTGCATCTGTAAAGCGGCTCCAGTAACTTCTTTATCGAGTTGCTCTGATGATGGCAATATCGCAGCTTGATGTAACAAATTATTCTTGTTCCGGTCCTTAAACAAAGCCAGTATATGGTTCCTTTGATTCATAATCAGAAGTTTGAAAATATTTTCCTTACGTTCCGAAACTGCATACGATAAGATGCTTCTTTTTTTCCTATCTTTGCAACAGAAGATATAAGGGTGACATTTCAAGAGCTCTTCAACCACCTCTTCAATCCCATACTTAATGGCCTTGAAAATTGATTTATAAACTCCAACTTTCTCAAAATTTCTCATATCTAGATTTGATATTTCTTCACATATCAGACTAAGCACAGCCTTGGATTGTTGATGTTTTTGCTTTATCTTGTACACTTCATCAATTGTAGGAACTGGCAATTTCATGCATCAAATTGAAAAACACGAGATCGAGTTACTATTCAAAGGGTCATTAGAGACTTTACCTCTTTGTCATGTTAAATATTTTAACATGACAAAGAGGTAAGGTCTTATGATTATGAAAATAGGATGTCAAGTCCATGTAACATTAGGAAACAAAGTGCCTAAAAATCCTCATTTAAATAACTTTTTAGGATAATAATTTATTGTTATCATCGATTAAAGCATGTGGATTTTATTTTATGAATTAAACAAACAAGAATTAAACAAACAAATTTGAGTACCAATAACACAAGGAATCCGATCTTAAACCAAAAGTTGTTATTTGGGTAATGATTTTTAAGAAAAGTTATTTTACTTAATAACCATTGGTGAAAATCAACACCGAGCATTAATAGGGTTTGATTTGGTCAATTATAGGAAAAGTGAACTTTTAATTTGAGAAGAAAAGAGTACCTAATTACCAAAGCAAATTAAAGGTACAATTAATTATAAGTTTTGTTTAAAAATTGGGGAAATTAAAATAAAGCAATGCTATATTTATCGGATATTCTTACACTACACCAAAATACGCGAATTGTCACGGCTAGTATCTGTGGCAAAAACAGCGGTGACAAACATCTTGTGTCACGGTTCATAACCGTGACAAATGCCCATTGCAACGGTCTTATAAAAGGATATAAGGCACTGTAAATTGATGATATTGTATCGGTCTTGAACCGAAACAACATTATACTCTTTGTCACGGTTTAAATCCGTAATATATTTTATTTTAAGGTCTTTATTTGCGCTAAGTTTGTCATGGTTTGAAACTGAGGGAAAAAAATTGTGTGACTTTTTTTGTCACGGTTTCTGACCGTGACAATATTTTTCATAATTTAAAAATAAATTAAAAAGAAATGAAATTTCAATTTTTTTTGCTGTATAATATACCTGCAATAATAAAAAAAAATCCCCACAGCAATATTAAATTTGGTATATATCCATAAGACTATTTTAACAACACTAATTAAACAATATGTATTTTATTGCAATAAATCTACATAATTAACCACATTATTTGAATAAATCTCACGTAATTCACAAATATACTAGCTTACAACCCGTGAGATACACATGTGTCTTATACTAATACAAATATAGAGCTTAGTGGGCTAATTGGGATAACTACCAAATTGAAGTACGTTATATAATTGAGTATATGAATTAAGAATATCACAATGTCAATTTGTACTTATCCCTTTTAAAGTACAGAGGAATGAAAATGGTTTGACATTCATATATACATTCATAGACTACATGATTTCTCTTCATTATTCTCGTAAATTGTCGCAATATGCCAACTATTTGAGGACATCCTGCACACGGAATAAACATTAACATAGTAAGATATCTTCATTAAGGAACCGATACAGATACTATTATAACAACTACTCGTGGAACTAAATATTGGGTCTTCTCATGAAGTTAAATTCTCATAAGATTGAATAGTTACAGTAGATAGGAGAGAAAAAAGAAAAGGATTACTTCCAATATTTATAAAATCATACCATCTTTCGAGTGATCCTAGCTTTTTTTATGAAGCACATGAAGGCGACTCACTAGATGAGCAAATAAAAATTAAGTTACTTTAATCGACATAGTATAATATAAGAATTATGCTTCATCTAATTAACCATGCGCATCTACGCCAACATATACTTTTGTGTGAATTATATCCTATTATGTTTGGTTTCATTAAATCTATTAGCGGATATATATATCTATGAACATATAATTTTCAATGTTGAGCAATTTCATTTAATAAAGGAACAACAAACAGTAAACATATTCGAAAGTTTATTCATATCCCTTGTTTCCAGCTTTATTCACACACAACATGAACTTACACCCAAAAAATCTACTAATGACCTGTGAATCCAACCCAAACACATGACTAACTTTATGTGAAGTTCAATGCAATCTACAATTCCCAACAAAAAAATTAACAGGATGTATATAAAAAATCAACATGAAGAAAGTATTTTTGCCAATCATATATGTGTTTGTATGTACCTTATAGGGGAGTAGAATATCCACAGTTTCGTATAATTGGTTAGTTTCAATTTTTTTCTGACAATTTCTAGTGACATTTGCAAGGTTAAGAGTAATGCTTGTACAATAGCAAACAAGCTAGTAAAACAACTAGCACTTAATTAATATGTACTGCCTTTCTTTCTTTCTTTTTATTTCATTACAAGAAGATTGACAAATAGATAAATAGAAATAAGTATATGTATATATACTTCAAATAGATAAATAGAAAGAAGTATTACATCAATGGATATATATATATAATAGTAATTACCAAAAATTGCTACAAGAACCGAAAACGATCCTTAGCAAGATAGTAGCTTGACCCACATTTTAGAGTATGCGCAAGAGGAGGATAAAACGGAAGGAAAATTGACTTACATTTGTTTAATAAAATTGTGAGCCTTTTTTAGGGTAGTCCCAAACTCTACAAAAAGGCAACAAGTTAAGCATTAGTAAATTCTTAACAAAAAATGTGGTTATCTCAATGCTTAACAAAAAAGAAAAAAATTGTTCATTAGCCCAAATTAATTAACCTGCACTTTCATTCCGTCTTCAGCAAGCTATAACTAATCGGTAACTCTAGCAATGTGACACTTATAGCACTAGAATTTGGCTCTTCTGTCCAACAAGCACCATATGGAAATACTGCAAATTAAGTTTATCATCATATCATTAAAAAGATGTAGAGTTTTGGCTAATAATATTCAAAAGAGATTAGTAAATAGTGAAAAATACTTAATAATAATATATACCTTCTTTACGCACGCTAAATTTAAGTATTTACTATTATCATCTTCATAGTGAATATGATTCATTACCTTCTGTAGAGCTTTCTCTCTAAGTTTGGAGAGGGCCAACAATTGAGAAGTGGCTCACCAATGTAATAAAATGCATCTCATATCGCATCTTGAATCAAGGAATGAGGAGCACAAAGATCCTCCTAATCTGGAAACACAGTACAGCTACAAAAAATCATTACATGACTTTGAAAAATGTTCCATTTTAAATATAGTATATATTATTAAAGAAGCTTTTAACTGAGCAAGCAAAAGTTATTTAAAGATCTTTATATAAATAATTAAGCTAATTTTCTTAACTAAGACATGCCTTTTAGGTGGAAATAAAATAGACTAAATACTCAAAATTGGAATTATATAAACAGTAGACAGTAACTCTTGAATTGGGCCTTTATTTAATGTAATTATATATATATATATATATATGTGTGTGTGTGTGTGGCATTAATTATATCTGATTGTAATTATGTGAAGAACTTAACCTTGAAATCTTTGAAGTACTGGGGGGAGAGAGGGGGTTGCCTTAATGGACAAAGTGGGATGTCAAATACATATAAATCTCTTAAGACTAGCTGCTACCACTACATGCCAGAAAGGATCAAGCAGCACCTCATGCGTCAATTGTGAAGATTGAATGACGAGGAGACAAACTAGAGAGAAATAAGCCTGACTCACAAAACAAAAAATAATCTTGACATCTGAAATTTTTTCAAATAATAATATCAAAAAATTTAGTACAAATAGAAAAAACACATACGCCAAATTATGAAGTCAAATGATGGAAATTGAATGTAAAAGAGGCAAACAAGAAAGGCTATAAGCATCAATTAACCACCCCCAATCCATTAAATCCCCAGAAAAACATATCAATTATATATGAAATTTTTTATAATTGGTCGATAAAAAAAAAATTAAACCTTAATTAACCTCAAAACTCGAAAAACTCAATTAATTAGAAGGAAACAAGCATCAATTAGAGCTCACACATAAAACATAAACAAACACACACATATCTATATAATAACGGGTCATGATTTTTTAATCTTAAAATGTATAAATGAATAAAGAAATTTGTAGTTGATATTTGAGATAGTGCTTTTGGCACGGGCTACAACCAAGTACATATATATATATATATATATATCGAGAGGGTATATATATATGTCTCTTTTAGCTTTTAATACACAAATTGATATGAAATTTTGATAATTAGACAAAAAGAACAAAAAATTGAAACCTTAATTAATCTCAAAATCTGAAGAACTCAATGACCATCAATGAATTCAAAAGAAAGAACATAAGAAACAATTTGGAACATATAAAAACACACAGAGATAGTGTATATGTATATCTTTTTTCCTTAAACCACACAAATGCCACTTAAGGTAATACTAAGTTCATCTCACAAAAAAGAAGTTATTTACTTCACCAAATCAACATAAATTAAACCAAACACAACAAGTTCTTCAATAAATTCAAACATTTAATTGGAAACAAACAAAAGGAAAAAAAATTAGCAAGTTGCTGCCGTTCTGTACCTCTGGGGTAATAAAGTAGGTTCCACAAACCCCATTAACGCTACAACCAAAAAATGAGAAGCAATTTCATTAAATAAAAAACATATCTGATTTAAAGAAAAAAATTACCAGTAAGAACTGATTTCATCAGTTTGCGGCTTCCATATAAACAATCGGCCATGGATTTCCTTGACCAGGTCGGGTGTATCTCACCTCTTCCCCGGTTTCCATTGGAGGGGGATGATGGATTGATGGTAGATGAGAAAAGGAAACTAGTTGAATAATAAATATTATATATATATATATAAGAGACGAGCTTACAGTGAGATGGATGAGAAAATCATAGTGAACAGCAAGGCTTCAAGGTTGTGTATGACGGACGGCGTGGTGGACTCAACTGTCTTGATTGATAATTGTATGTGGCGTGAGTGAGGGGATAGAGACCAGCGACACATGTGTGATGGGAGAATGAATTAGGGCTTCACGATTGAGCGAAACATGACAATTAGGGCTTTTGTAAAGGATATGTAACAAATTAATCAAAAAGTGTAGAATAAATACTGTTTACCTTCCCTTTCCTTCCCTCATAGACATTTATGTCAGATCTAGAGTGGTGCGAAATAGCATTTATTTCAAAGGCGAATTAGGGCTTAGAGCAGGATTGACGCTGGAGAGATGAACCGGCAACGATGAGAGGTGCACGGCTGTGAGCTTCACTTTTTGAGAGGAATGGAGAGTGTGAGAGGAACGGCGGCGAGAGCACTGTGAGAGGAACGGCGGTGAGAGCACCGTTAAGAGGAACGGCGGTGAGGAGAACAGTGAGCAAACTAGGGCTTGAGCTTCACTGATGGTCTTTTTAAGAATTTGAGAGGGTGAGAGATGAAGGTAGAAGGCGATAGATGGAGGCGAGGGAAGGAGACAGAAAGAGAGATAAGTGATACATATTTGGAATTAGGGATTTTTGGAGAGTGACATTGGGAAATATTGGGAATTTGGCTGGAAAAAAAAAAGGGGGAGTATTCCCGCCTGTGATAGTGACATTTTATTAAAAATTGTTTCGGTTCTAAACCGAAATTTTAATTTTAAATGATTTGTAACGGTCTTAAACCGTGACAATGCTATTAAAGACTTTTACCTTTAGAACTGTGATAAATACTTGTCACGGATTAAAACCGTGACAAAGCCTCCGCGTCGTTCAGTGACAATTTGTCCATTTTGGTGTAGTGTTACTAGTAAGCAATCAAGGTACAACCCATGTAATGTACCCAATAAATATAACCAGTAAGAAAAGTATTTTCCTATAATATGTTAACTCTTGCTCTATTAATCTTTAAAATGTGACTAGAAAGTTTACTTTTTATTTTAAAAAATAAAATAAAAATTGTTATAAGAAAAATCAGTAGAGGACAAACTGGACAAGTATCCTAGCAACATAAATGTCTAAGTCCTAACCACTAGGACTAACTTAGTGGCCAGAATTTACTCCTGATTAGCGAGACGTTTTGAGTTCAAATATTGCATTGATATACTCAAAACAAAAAATATAAAATAAGTCTTTTATGTCTTAAGCTTTCCTTATCATTGCCGAATACTTTCCTTATCCATGTTTGTAAGTGTTTCCTTGGATATTAAAAATCACTATCCAAATCATCATTTTAAAATATCCAGTCCTGAAAATTCGAATACGAAATGAATTCGGATTTCTGATTATTCTTTTACAGCCCTAGTTGAAATATTGTAAGATTAAAGTTTTCTTACCAAGAAATTTGAGGATTGTCCATGTGAATCCTTGTGGGTTCAATCCTGCAAATGAAAAGTAACACTTTACTTACTACACTTGGGAATTAGAAATGACCAAAGATATTCTAGTACTGTAATTGAAAAGTAAAACATACTACAATTAGGAATTAGATAATAAGACTATAAAAAGGAAAAGAAAAGTGAGCCTAAATCAGCTGCTTATCTCTACTCCTCCACCCCCACTGCCCGCCCGCTTCCTCCATGCGACTCTATTCCCTTTAATACAATAATAACAAAAATCCCCTCAAATTAGCTACCCTATACACAACGCAAAAAATTCCCTCTTCCTCCCTAAAGATCAATGTTCCCTCCCTCATTTCCTATGCAATTCTTCTCCCATTTCCATTATAAAGTTCAAGCATTCACTAGAAGCAAAAATGGAGGAAGAACACAACAAAAGTCCAACTATTAGGCTTATTCAACCAAGCAGCTAGGCAGTGCTCATGAAAATGTGAGAGATATACACTCTGAAAGATTGAATTATTCTAGAGTGAGGTCTCTTTGTAATTAATTCTTTCACATGATATCAGATATTTGTTTGCTATAGTAAGATTCTCTAACTCAATAAATATTTTGCGTGAATTCTTGAACGTTAAAAACATCAAATCTTGTCAAAAAAAAATATCAAATCTAAGTTTTCTCATAAAATAAAATTTGCATTATTTATCCAAAATTTAGTTTTTCTTTTCTCTTTAAATAAATACAAAAAGATTTTATCTCATGACTAGAAATCTCTCTAATTTTGTTCATTGATTCTTAACCACTCCCCTTTTACTATCTATTAAATCGTAATGTACTATACAAATGAGAGTAATCCTTCCCAATTAAACTCTCTCTTAGAGTGATATGAAATGCCCCTAACGGGGTCGGTTTGAGCCTTTCCCTTTTACTATCTATGCTATTAATGTAGTTTAGTAAATTTATAGTTTTTGATCTAGTGTTTTTTGTGTGACAGAAAAATGCTTGATCAATATGCTCTTTCACTCTCTAGCTATCGCACACAATTAAACACACACAGATGCCAACTAAATGATCGGGTTGAGTTTTAATATACCTTTGGTCGCCTTCTTCTCCGTAAAAGTTGATACTGCATTAGGACTTTCGATGTCTCCATATAATTTCCTTGAAACATTACTTGATTCTACCGAGATATCTTAAAGGAAAAACATTACAGTAAATATTGGTTACCAATTCGCTCATATATGTAGATAAACAAAGTTTAAGGAAACAGTAAATACCATCTAGTAACAAAACTGTGAGTTTTGTCACCATTCTCATGGTTAACGGAATTTTTGTGACGACCCCTAACATTTGTTGCTAAATGATTAATAAATTAGGTAATGAAACACAGACTTTTGTTATTAAATGAGTAAATTCTATAACGAAAATGCATTTCATCGCAAATATTTCTTCGCTAAGCATTCACATTTTGTGACAAGAACACATTTTCGTCATAAGTATTTCGTCCCAAAATTTTTGTCACTAATTGATCAATCAAGTTGTAGTATTCACAAACTTACGCATGACCTTAGTTCTCAGGATTTGTAATACTTACGAAAGTACAGAAGTGTGTGAAAAAATGGAAGACGGGAGCTACTTGGAAATGCAGAAGGCATTTGAGAGAGTACTAGAAGTGGTGAAACCTTCTCATCAAATGGTATACCCAGCTTGGGACAACGTTGGAGTAAATCCAAAGCAATATCTGTTACAAAAAATCCAAACATTACTTACGCGAGTAGCTATAAATATCATTTTCCAACAAAGAAAATAAAGAGCTCTCTCTTATATATATACTCACCAAACAACGTGCCAGCGGAGATACATTGTTTTAGAAGTTCAACACCATTTTTACCTTTAAGATCTTCAAATGGAGTAATGTCGTACAAATAACGAGTCATATCTTCATGCCCATTTTCAGATGCTATCACAAGTGGAATTTTCTTTTTCTTAAATTCAGAAACACTCACAAGCTTCCTATTTTTTGTCACCAATGTTTCAGCTATCTCTTTTATTCCACCTTGGGCAGCCGCGGCTAGTGCCGTGTAACCAGAGAGATTTTGTCCTTCAAGATCTTGTACCGACATTAGGTTCACTAAGTCCTTCACAATATTTGTGTGACCCGCAACAACTGCATCGATAAGAACTGTGTTGCCACTATCTGAGATTTTAGCTGTCAAAGCATCCGGGCAATGCTCGAGAAAACTCTTTAAGGCATTCCAGTTACCGTCGTTCATGGCCTTGAAAAGGGGTTGATATCTAGTGTAGTCATTTTCTGTCCATTCATTTAATAAAATTAGGTTTATTAATTAATTTTTGGCTTTCAAATCAATATCGATCTAAAAATGTAACTCATGTAATGAGTGGTGTAGACAGGAAATCTGGTGAGGGGTTCATTTACATATGTATCACCAATTGTAATAATTAAATTATTAACATTAAAACAAGATAAAAGTAAATGAACAATGCTACTCTACCCAAAAAAGCATAGACAAATGGCAATTTTTGAAGATTTTTGGAACATATATGTTTTGAACTAGAAAAAAAATTCTCATGAAAAATGTGTTTGGGCTACATTTTTGTCTTTTTTGAATAAATTGACCAAACTATTAACATTTTTTTTATAATTTAAATGGTATTAATTATACATATCAGCTCAGATGTATCCAAACTATACTTGATCTATTTTGTATATATTCAAATCTGTCAAGTGGGGTCACTAAACCCCACAGTAAACAAAGCCGCTAGGCCCCTGCATGTAATTGTTAACCACAACGGGTTGTAGTGCAAATTATCTATATTATCACGCTAATCCATATATATAGATATACTAGAGTAAGGTAACTCTATTACTTGTGGAAAGTAAAATGTATTTTCATAAAAGCATAATTTAAATGAAATGCTTGATCTTAAGTCGCCTCGGATCGAGTGGTCCTTGCGAAAATGTTTAAAACATAAAGGTGCATTTACATGCAATCTATTTTTAACTTGAAGTAGATATTACGTTATGAACCGTCTGGCAAGGTGAAACAATTTTTTTTACATTGTTTGTTGTTTTCAGAAGGGTGTCCAGAGAACCAATCCTCCAAACTAGTCCAAGCATTTTTGGCTGAAGTGATATCCTTAATTCTAACAAGTGTTTGATGTGAACAAGAAACTTGAATAGCATGTAATGCCTTTCGATTCATTTTTTTCTTACTATTTCTATCATCTCCTGTTGTAGTTCCTTTTATAATATCCCATATGCCCTCACTCTTCAAATATATTTTCATGCATGCCTTCCAAATTTCATAATTGTCACTTCCAATCAGTAATTCTCGAACTGGTACCATTATCAGATATATATAGCCTGATCGACACATGCACAATCAAACAACCAAAAATATTTGATGAGTAAAAACACATATATGGACTCATTTTATTGGGTAATTAGCAAAAATGATCCCTAAAGTATAACCAAAATCTCTAGCTCGTTCTTAAAGTTCAATTTTAAGTTGAAACATCCTTAAAGTTTCTAATTTTCTCACACTCGACCAAAACTGAATGCCCGTTTAAAATATGGATGGAAAACGCGCGTGATTGTCACAAGCCACTTTTTTAAAGGTCATTTTTGGATGTTTCAACCGGAATTAGAAACTTTAAGTTTATTTAAACCGAAATTAAAAATTATAAGAATGTTTCAACCGAAATTAGAAACTTTAAGGATACTTCAACCCAAAATTAAACTTTAAGGACGAGCGAGTAATTTTGATCAAATTTTAAAGGTCATTTTTGCTAATTACCCCATCTTATTTAAAAACAAATTCAGATAACTCGAATCAAGTAGGTGAATATATATATATATATATATATATATATATTAAGTAAAAAGTATAATAGAAATTTATTCATGTTGAAATATATATACATATATTTCAAAAGAGTATAAAATAATATGATTTCATAAACAATTCTAACTAACACCAAGTAATGGAACGAAATATAATAAAAGGAGTGAAAGTTTAAGTTGAGCTTACTAAAGTTGCACAATGAATAGATATGAAAACCACAAGTCCGCAACATATAAATTAATCTAACAATCAGGACACTTATTTATAGATGCATGAGTAAACAGTAACATATTATTTTTGTAATGGACACTCTTTTCAACCTTTCCCTTTTTTCATTACCTTATCTGGTATTTGTGATTATTATAGTCCTTTCATTTAAAGTAAAGATGTCGTAGTACTTATGATTATTATATTTCGTTCATCTAAAGTAGAGATGTGTCCCTATTACTTGTAATTATTATATTCCTTTCATCTAAAGTAGAGATGTCTTTATTATTTGTGATTATTATATTCTTTTCATCTAAAGTAGAGATGTCCTGTTTTTTGTGATTATCATATTCCCTTCTAAGAGCATCCACGGTACCTCATCTTACAGAAAAACAATGTTAAGGGTCAAATTTAAGTTTATATGGTAGAGAGAGTAAACATACTACATATTTAAATTTTATTCATATAATTTCCATTTACTCGTATAACTCATACGATTATAATAAATTCATAAAAAGAAAATACAAGTAAAACATACCCGTATGAAACTATATATATATATATCATTTATCTTTCATTTTATCTTACATAGAGTTAATAAAAAAGAAAGAAAGAAATGCTCATACGAGTGTGCCTCACTCATATGAGGCATTTCTTTTCTTTTTTTTTTTAGTTTAAAATTGATACGGGCAAAGCATACTCATGTAGCTATTTTTTGTCTCATTCCCGTTGTATTCTGTCTCAAAACTTAGTTACAAATTTAGCTCTAAATTTTATATTTACGTTGTGGATGCTCTAAAGAATTGGTGGTCTAAGTTTCTTCCTTTAACTACAAACAAATAAAACTCACTCTAAATTCTTCCTGGTGAAACTTGAATCTAGAATCTCTATCAGGTTTGAGTGGATATCTCCCTAAATAGATTAACCTACTTACTCAACAACATTTTACTTGACTTTTATATTTATCATGCGTAGGGTTATGGAATCCTACTTTTAAAATGAAGTGTGTAAAATCAAGCTCGTTATTTATGCAAAAATGATGAGTGCATTTGCCTTTTCCTTTTATTGTTTTGAAATTCTAAAACGTGAGAAAAATTCATATTTGTCTCCTTGATTCAAGCTATTAATTTATGTCATTTTAACACTTCCTTAAATTCAGGGGACAAGAGATAGCCGAGTGGAAAGTAAATTCCTACCCATCTCCAAGAGGATGGGTTCGAGTTCCACTAGGAGGGAAGTATGGAAACCCTATTGATCATCTTTTTAAAGAGAAAAAAAATAAAATACTTCCTCAAATTCATTTTGTTTCACTAATAGTGGAGGGGGCAAAACAACACTCTTCATTTACTTTCATTTCCTTCTAGTTTTATTAAGTAACTTTAATTGCGGACCATTCAAGCAAATTACCAACACACCTTATTTTGGGTAATTTTATTTCTATCTGTCCTAATTTTTTAATATATCCAGCCTAAAAAAGAGATAATTGACTATTATATATTTATCTTTAACAAAAATAAAATGATGAATTTATCCACCAAAAACATTATTACTTTAATCATTATTGAAATCTGACTAAATTTTTTTTTATTGAAATCCAAAAGTCCCAAAACCCCCTCATCTTCTATATTAGATAAATATATGATATATATGTGTATATATATAACAAAGTTAATGGTAGAGATTAACAATAATCCATATTTTTTTTTAAATTCTCCATCACCTCACCCCCGCTTGTACCTAACTTTTTTTAAGTAAGCTACAACTCTCCAATTCATATCCATTGACTTGTTCAAACATAATTTTTTATTTTTTTAAAAGTATTTAGATTGTGAATCTCCCAAAGGTGGAGAATGGATGATTTTGATTGATTTCAAACATATAAAATACACTTTTTTTTAATCAAAAGGGGAAAGTAAACCTCTTAGAATTTTATTAATCATAAACAAGAAATTGTAACTTTTTTACATCTAAAATTGGAAAGACCCATTATCAATCATATAGAACTTACAGGTGGATCCTTCCACTCAACAAAATCAATTCCCTTTCCTTCCCTACAATCCACATTAGCCGATAAATCAACCAATATAGTACATACGCATATGTAGAATATATTGGCATAACAATTTTTTTGCGAGTGAAGCACAAAGCCAAATCAGAGACCAGCTTTTTACAAAACTAAAGCACATGAAAGCCAGAGAAACATGTAAAATAAATGTATTATCTTCATGAAAATGAATATACTTAAATCTACATACAAAATCTTTAAATTTCAAAGATATGTTAAAGCAAGTTCAATTGAAGAATGTAACAAGTGCATCGAATGAAAAATAGAATTAGGTTTTCATACGGAGAAAATGAGGGCATTTTTAGAAAATCATATTTGTTGATACCATATATAAAATAAATTAAAATAGAAGTTAAAATACCAAAATTTCTTATTTTTTTTAAGTTTATCCCACCAAGTGGATAATTGAAATATGTGGATTAACTCAAATGTGAATAAACTTCCAAATGTTGTGGATTGATTTAAAATCACCCCTAATTTTAGCATTATAAGAGCATCTACAATGGAATAATTCAAATTGAATAATCAAAATGACTTTTGATTATCTATTTAGTAAGTTGTTAAAGTTAACAATGTAGTCATTCCCAATGGCTATTTTTTCTCAATAACCAAATTTGTGGGGGCCATTATATTGATTGGACACAAATTAATCAATTTGAATTTTGTTTAAAAAAAAGAGTGAGAGATGATTTGAATTCGAAAAGATTATCTTTTACCCAATAGAATTGGTGGGCCTCTCATTTTGGTTATTGAAGAAGATTGTTAACTTTGATTATAAGGGAGTAAATTTGGTTATTGGTTAAAATGTTGCTAACATTTTATTATACCATTAGGGTAGTATTTTTAGCCAACATTGTTAAAATTCATTTTAATTCTTATTTTGATTATACCATTGGAAATACTCTAACAATCTACTAGATAATTGCATTATGTGGAAAATATCCATTAGAACAATTAATAGTGGGTTAGGCCTTAGTTATAACTTTTTTTTAGTCTCACTTAATCACTTTTATATTTTAATTGTATTTTGTTATTTGTAATTGTAATTTAGAAATCAAACCACTAAAACTTACTTCTCATACGAAATATTCGCCCCGTCTTTGTCTCCAATATATGTCGCACTTCGTCCCTCAATGGCGAAATCTAGCCAAAACAACCAGAACGGTTAAACAAAAAAAAAGTGTATACTCCGTATCTATATATATATAAATGACTGGTCATCATTCGAATCAGTCTACATAAACAAACTCTTGTATTTAGAGACTACATATATAAAACCAAAAACACCATCTCATGACACTAACCAATCCTCTTCTTCACAATAGCTCGCAAGTCGCACCGGTGGGTGCACCAAAAGGCTTGGCTCTAGGCAGCCTAATCACAGCATTCTCGTAGCAGATTATATTCGTTGGCCGTAAAGCCGAGAGCAGTAGTCAACAAGGTAGGCCAACAATTGTGGGTAATAATTTTAATTGCATTTCAACAATGAGACCCAATTTCATCATTTCTACCATTATTAGTGAAGAAAACAACTATCTCATTACTGCAAGATTTTATCTCCATAAGGGTGCCCCAACAATTGGTTGGGGCGCCACCATTTGCTTCCTGGCCGAGTTGAGGTTGGTCCCTTGTGTGGGCCATGAATAAAGTGAGGTGAGATAGAGATGAACATAGTTGATAGCCATGGCTATGGGGGGTGAGAGTGAGGAATGATATTTAACATTTTTAACTTACTAATTTGTTTAATGTGGTTGATGTTGGTTTTAATTTATCCTAAAGCTAAGGCATTGAAGAAGATGAAGGATTTTTGAAATTAAACTGGCATTTCCTAATATATACTAATGCATGTCTCACTGGATACATCGATGGTAACAATGAAGAATAAAGGAAGATTAGTGGTGCTAAATTAACTTATAATTAAGTTAGATGTTGCACTAGGGGCAGCTGATAAAAAGAAAACCAGACAACACATGATCGAAATGCATGCATATATGGCGCCACCTGTTCAATTGAATGGCATAACATTTTGTACAAAAAATGAATAGGCCATTTTCCATGGAAGATGCTCAAATAATAATACATAAAAATGTATTGGACTCGTGAAAAATCCAAAGTTATATTGATATTATTTAACAGGTGAATATGCGTTACTTTATAAGATCTTTTTGGTTGTTCTAAAAATTAGAAATTGTGCTATTTTTAAACAGCTTGATTTCGATAATTTTTAATTAAATGTATTTGGTTGTAATAATTATCAAATTTTATTTCTATCCGCAACTTCGTTCGATTTATTCACTCTAGATTTATGGCAATTTTGAATCAAATATAAAAATCTAGAAATATATCCACCAATTAAAATAATTTTATAAATGTATATTTAGTTTTTCAGTTAGATTTTCAATCAAAATATACTTATATATTGAATTTATTTCATTTAAGCAAACAAAAAATGGGGTCACACACGGTCGATCTCTTTCTTGTACCGTCGACTTCTTTTATGTTGACAAAAATTAAAATCTTCTTCTATATGTTATGACTGATCTCCATGCAAATGAATTGACTCAATGAACATAGAAAAGGAGTTTTATTATTCAACTATTAGTCAGTAGTCAAACCCCAATCCTAAATTATCAACTATATTTTAAACACTCTACTCTACTATTCAACTATCAATCATTCATATCAAGTTTCTCAAAAAATAATCAAATTAAATTATACTTATATTAATGATATCTAAAGAAAAAACATGCAAAAAGTATCAAAAAAAATATTGAATTCAAACCTTTTGAGTAATTGAATCAACGATTGACGAGAGTAATTTCAACTAAAAAAGGTTTAATTCTTTTTATGGTTTATAAGAATGAATGAAGAAGAAGAAGAAGAAGAAGAAGAAGAAGAAGAAGAAGAAGAAGAGGAGGAGGAGGAGGTAAGAGGTATATTGCAATGCCAAAAAAAATATTTTATAAGAAATAATTTAGACCTGAGTACTTTTTTTTTTAAGAAATTTCTAAGTATCTTTTTTCAAACAAGTCACGACTGGGCTAAAAAAATTGGACAAAAAAAAAACCTACTGGAGTTATTCCATTTTTTTTTTTTGGAAAGAAATCGCTAAAAGGACATTCAGACTAAGTTCTGAAACTTCTTTAAAATTTTAAAAGTAGGCATACACTATATATATTATGGTAAAATAAATATCTTAAAAATCCGTACATCATGAGAGTTACAGGGCTAGTCAATGTAAAACCAGCACGTACATATCTCACTATTTCTTTGACTTTTTGTAAAATCAATAAGAAATGTGTAATAAAGACATCATCGCTTTTTCCTCAGAAAAGAGAAGAAAAGACATCACTTTCCTCAACCCACCCATCTTTCCGTATATTTTGTTTTGAAAACTACAGCAAAAGAACCAGAAAAACAAAGCAAGAAAGGACGTTTATTGTAAAAATCACTATGTTTATTGTACCTTTCTCTTTTCTCTCTTCCGTCAATTGAAAAAAAATTAAAAGTGAAATTTGCTTTGAATTAGTGACAGCCTTCTATTCCTCACTCACCTTCTTCTCTTTAAATCTGAGCCTCTTCAATCTCTTTCTATTAATTTTAAATTTTTGCATTAGGAATATTTTTTTGAAAAAATAAAAAATATATAAGGACCAATATATGTAACTTTACATTTTAGGATATTTAAGTGTGAGTCTGACCCTTAAGATAGGCCATGAGATTCTAAGTGTATATATGCTGGAGTTTGAAGTTTAAGGACCGTTTGAAACTTTAAATTTCGCTTAAATCATCCAACATATCACACTCATTCATTCCTCAGAATATTTCCTCTTCTCTTTTGTTTTCTCTTCCTCTCCTTTTTTATTTTGCTATTCACTTGTTTAGTTGCTCCGAACCTCTGCCTCCACTGCCTCCCGTCGCCGTCCATACCATAGATGAGTTTATTTTTTTTTTATCTTTCTTAGTATTATGTGTATATATTCTTGATTAATTGTAGAATATTAGATTTATTTTAGATTAATTGATAACTGCTAGTGATTGCTCAATATTAGACCCATTTCTTAATTAATTGCATAATATTAAATTCATTTTTTCAATAATTAATTAATTAATTGCAAAATTAAAGAAACCCAAAAATAATGAAGATAATTTGGGCCAATTAGGTCTTTTGGGGCTAGAAGGCCAAACTCATTCAAGCTGCACAAGGGATATAGAGCCTATTCCCTAAGAATGGAAAAGGGAAAATTGCCGATCTCACTTTTCTGCCGAATAGAATCTCAGCAGGTAAATCCACGTGACGTTACGGGCGAGCCCTGAGTTTTGAGGGGCTCTAACTAAATTTTAATTTTTAGGTCCTTCTGTATGCTTATGTAATATAATTATATCGATCAATAAACTCTAACTAATATATACATATATATATATATATATATATATACATATACAAATTATGATACTTGAAAAGTAACAAAAGAATAATTAAATTTCTTATTCATATAGAATTTAGTTAAAACAAAAACTAAAATATAGCGTTTTATTCAACAATAGGAAAAAAAACCTCAAAAAAACGCATCGATATATAGGGTTTAGGGTTATTTTATTACATTTTTTGATTTTAGTTAAATTGGGAACTTGGACTTGTGTACTTGTTAAAAAAAAAAAAAAAAACCCAATCCTGCTCATACCAAAACTCCAAACTTGAGTTGAAAGACAAGCGCCATCACCTGCTAGAACAAATTCCCATTATTTACTTTTATTCAGCCAAAAATTATTTTAATTTTTTCTACTATAACTTATATATAAAGGAAAAAAATTTTGGAGGCCCTATTATGTCGGGGGGTCCTAGGTGACTGCATGGATCGCCTATGCTCAAGGCCAGCTCTGATGACGTCACCGAAATGCCGATATGGTTGTGATGATGTCATCAAGCCGAGATGATCTTCATCACAAATGGGTGTGACACACATGTGACTTGTACTATTTTGAAATACCTGTAAAGTGTAAAACTAGAGTGACGCGCAAGTTTAGCCCATTATAGTACTCATTTTATTATTTACTCTAATGGAGTATTGTAACCTTAATTCTATACATATATATAGAAAAGTGATAGCTCATTAAAAAGGGGAGCTAGTTCTGAATTCTAGATTATTGGTAATGGAGAGAGAGAGAGAGGGGGGGGGAGATGGTTGCTTGTATCATATTCTTTTCTTATTTATTGTCATTAAGCCAATACAACACACAAATGAGAATGTAACGTCGGAATATTATAAACGCTACCGGATAACCAACCTATCAAACAAAAATCCCTTATTTCCATTGTTAATATTTTTATCTACCTTTCCATTGATATTGCTTAAGAACTCACCTTATGGGGAGATTCAAATTTTCGGTCACCTATAATTTGCACTGTCCGTAAGAAATCTTCAAATTCCTTTTCCAGATTCTTAACAATTTCATTTCACAAAATTCGAGCAATGGAATAAGTTGAGCTAAGATCCCCCAACAACTAGAATCAAATGGCTGGTTGAAAATAATATTTAGTTTATGTATAAAGTATCATAGAAATTTATTTTTTTAGAGACACTCGTTTCAACCTTTTCCTTTTCTGATTATATTCTCTAATATTTGTGATTATTATATATATATATATATATATATTATTTCATCTAAAATAGAGATGCCCCATTATTCGTCATTATTGTATTCCTTTCATCCGAAGCAGAGATGCAGGTCTATTATTTGTGAGAATTATATTCCTTTCAACTAAAGTAGAGATGCCCTATTATTTGTGTTTATTATATTTCCTTTCATTTAAAGTAGAGATGCTCTATCATTTGTGATTATTATATTTTTTTTTTAATTAAGTATTGATGGTCTAAATTTTTTCTTTTAACTACAAATAAATAAAACCCACTTCAAATCTTTTTTGGTAAGACTAGAATATAAGATCTCTTTCTCGTATGTCCAAGTGAGCATCTCTTTAATTATGTTAGCCTACTTGCTCAACAACATTTAACTTGACTTTTTATTTTATTTTATTTTATTACCTGTATGAAGAGCTTTACCTTGGATTTGAGGGGGCCCTTCTAGAAATTCTTCTTGGCCAAGGTAGAACCAAGGCCAAGGAGAGCGATTAGAAATAGTTTTCAACCAGCAATTGAGACTTGAGTATAGGATCTCTCCCTCGTAGGTCCGAGTGTCTCTTTAACTATGTTAGCCTACTTGCTCAAAAACATTTCGCTTG
The DNA here is from genome assembly GCA_021464415.1 of Lonicera japonica. Classification (NCBI taxonomy): domain Eukaryota; kingdom Viridiplantae; phylum Streptophyta; class Magnoliopsida; order Dipsacales; family Caprifoliaceae; genus Lonicera; species Lonicera japonica. Next base: position 108,382 of record JAKCWG010000110.1, read on the forward strand.
ACTTTTTTTTTTCCTTTATGAAGAGCTTTACCTTGGATTTGAGGGAGCCCTTTTAGAAATTCTTGATGGCCTAGGTAGAACCAAGGCCAAGGAGAGCGATTATAAATAGTTTTCAACCAGCAATTGACGCGCTTCGGTTAGTACCTCACTAGCTGCGTCATTGCCCCAAGTGAAAAGAAACTAATCCCCTAAAACTTCTCATACAAAAGTTTCGCCCCATCTCTCTCCAATGTCGAACCTCATCCCTCAATGGCGAAATCTGGCCAAAACAACCCTTATTGTTTGAACAAAGAGAGAGAGAGTATACGAGTTTTCGTGATCACGGATGATAATAACTCAAGAAATCCAATCAAACCACATAACATGAAAATTGTTGTGCCTGCCAGCACATGGGTCGAGCCCAGGGGATCAACTAACCTTGTCGGTCCGCGCACATAGTAACAATAATGTCCCCAACTTAAACACTTTTGGGCCACAAGTGTGGGGTTTTAACTTAAAAAGACTCGTTACTATGTGGAGACGCGCCCCCCCCCCCCCTTATATACCCATGTTGAGTTCTACAATTATTTTTATGTGGGATCAATGGTTTGAGCCAACCATTCTCAACAAAAACAACACTTAAGGGTCCGTTTGATAACAATATGAAAAAGGAAAATAAAAGCAATTGATTTTTGTGAGAAGTTGGAAATAAGTTGAGACATGTAGTGAGACGTCTTCTTACTTTGTGACTGTTTCCATGGAGAAATTTTCTTTGGTGGTTATAAGGAAGAAAAAAATTTCACAAAAATTTATGAATGATGAAAGACATCTACTCATATGATGAATATAAAATTGAGAGTATCTTATCACATGCATCAGCTTATTTTTCATCTTCTTACTTAATCAACTGTTCTTATTTACTTTTTCCATGTTGTTGTCAAATGGAGTCTAATTAATTAATTAAAGAGGAAAACAAACCATATATACTTTCTTATTTGAACCGATCATCATTCAATTCATTCTACGTAGACAAACTCTTTTATATATAAAGACACTCCAAATAGAAAACCAAAAACACCAACTCATGACACTAACCAATCCTCTCCTTCACAATAGCTCGCTCCGGTTGGTGCACCAAAAGGCTTGGCTCTGGCAGCCTTACCCCAGCATCCTCGCAGCAGATTATATTCGTCGGCCGTAAAGCCAAGAGCACGCAGTAGTCAACAAGGTAGGCCAACAATTGTGGGAAATAATTTTAATTGCATTGCAACAATGAGACCCAATTTCATTTCTACCATTATTAGTGAAGAAAACAACTATCTCATTACTGCAAGATTTTATCTCCATAAGGGTGCCCCAGCAATCGGTTAGGGTGCCACCATTTGCTTCCGAGGCCGAGTTGAGGTGGGTCCCTTGAGTGGGCTATGAATAAAGTGAGCGTGAGATGGAGAAGAACATAGTTGATAGCAGTGCCTATGGAGAGTGAGATTGAAGAATGAGATTAACATTGTTAATTTAATAATTTATATAATGTCGTTGATGTTGGTTTTAATTTATCCAAAAGGCATAGAAGAAGATGAAGGATTTTTGAAATTAAACTAGCATTTCCTAATAGTAATGTCTCAGTAGTCGATGGTAATAATGATGAATAAAGGAAGCAAATCTTGTTAAATTAACTTAATTCAATTGTGTATGATTAACTTATACAAAAAATAGTTGCACTAAAGGTAGATAAAAAGAAAGCAAACACCACATGAAATGTGTAGCGCCACCAATTCATTTGATTGGTGTAATATTTTATACAAAAATTAAATAAGCAATTTTATATATTAGAAGATACCCAAATAATATACAAAATGTATTTGACCTATGAAGAATCCTGTGTTATTAAAATTATTTAATAGGTGAATAATCACGCATAATTTTATATACTCTTTGTGAATATGCAATACTGAATAAGACCCATTTGGTTGTTCTTGGGCCATTTTAAAATAGTTTGATATCTGATTTTTATGTACTTGGTTGCAGTAATTATCAAATTTACAATGTACAAATTCAAGTCCATTCATCACGAAAACATGAATTGGATCCCTTTTCTGAGACCTTGAAATTTCCCTTATTTCAAATTAGAATGATGAGTTAATTAGCAAAATATATAACATATTTTACCATTCTTTTTCCATTTTAGGTATTATACTCTATTTTTTGGTCAAAACTAAAGGTATTCTTTCTTTCTTTTTGGCTGCCCAGCCATCAATTTATTTTTTTGAGGAAGAAGATGAATATGTTATTTATACTCTCTCTCTCTCTCTCTGAATTAGAAACTAAATTAGGTTTTTAAGTAAGAATCTTAATGCTATCTAAGATCGCCATTAATGGTGTTACTAAAATAGTAGAAGTGGTGGTACTTGGAAGACCCACAAAATGCCATAAGGAATACTTTAAATATATTATTTTATAAGTTTTTCGAGATTATTAATTTAACACTTTGGTCTTGATTTGCGAGCACACAATTTATTATTTAAAAGAGATTATTATATAATATTATGCAAAATTAATTTAGCAAGGTTATATTGTATGTTAAAATGGGAATAATATAATAAAAATAAATAATTTTTTTTGTTACTAGCATTGTATATATATTGGTGGTTTAAGGCGGGAGAGGAATAAAGGCGGGACTCGAACCTAAAACTTGAATTTGGAATAGAAACAAATAAAAAAATATTATAATTTTACTAAAGCAAAAGATGATAAGAGAAAATTCATGATTTTAAATTTGGCACAAAACCCGTAATGTGCGCTTGGCTTTTATCTGCTAACTAAAGGTGTATTTAAAAAAAATAGTTTGTAAGATGATTGATAACACAATTAAATTTTGAAGGGGAGATTTGAAATAGACATACGAAATTAGACTTCTTACTGTAGTGAGAGAATATTTTCTCCTAACCCCATTTATTTTTTAAAAAAAATAGAAAATTAGTCATAAGTACAATATGTTTTGAACCAATTTACTAAAAGACACGAAGTTGTCTACCATTGTTTTAACTCCAAACATTTTAATTAAGGACAAAATATAATAAAAAGGACAATGCAATTAGTTTTTGTTTTTTTAGTATTAATATTTACAGTAATAGGTGTAATACTGATTTTAACCCTCACTATCACCAACTAATTTAATTCATTTTTAAATTATATGTTTCTATTGAATCTATTCCACAAAATGTGCCTTTTCAAATTATTATTTTTATTCTACAAATCAAACCATTTTCCTTCTCCCCATGTTATTCGCCACAAATAATCCAAATTTTATTCTTCTTAATTCCAATAACAGAGCTGCCATTATTGCTTTCTCTTCCCCCATTACATAAATCATCACTATTGCTCATTATTTTATTTATTTAAGTAGATCCATTATCATTTACTTCTTAACTTTGATCCATCATTAACAATTTTAGTTCTTGTCCCAATTTCTCATGTCGTTAAGGTAAGTCGTAAATCACTGTTCACTCGTTTGATCCTTATTTTAAGTATAATTTCTTAGCAATAACTATCTTAATTAAAATTGCATTGCCTATCTAATTTGAGGGATATGTCATTATTAAGTGGATTTGAAAAGTTTAAATGATATTTGAATTAATGTAATAAAGTTGATACTAATTAGGACTCTATTTCTCCCATTCAAACGAATTACCCTATAATTCAAACAATAGATATAAACACAAAATGATAACAATAATCCAAACCAACGCTGGCCTTGGAAGATCATTTTCTCAGCCCTAAATTTTCTCTAGTTGAAAACAACATAGTCAACTCTTGTACTAATTAAATTCATTTATATACAAGTTACAAGTACAAATATTCTGATTTTTACATTCCCAATCCTATTAATTGCTTCTTTAGCACATTTATACCTCCATCTTAAAAAGAAGGTTCAAGACGGATGTTCATCACCACCATTAAAGGTACATTATATTTTATATATATATCCTATAGCATTTATATAATTTTGTTTCTTTTTTGTTGGTTTGGATATACTCTATGTCTCTCTCTAACAAACACACACACATATATATATATGTATATATATATAATGATATCTCTCTCTTTGGCTTATTTTTTGTTCAAAAGGTTCTCTTTATGAAGCATATATTGAGGCGGTCAAATGTGAGAGAAAAAGTGTAAGATTTCTCTTTTCCCTATTTATTGTTCATTTATCCTAATCCAATTTCACAAAAACATATTCAGAAATTAGGTGTTGTGATTTGGATTAAACATTAATGTTTGATTAGATATTATATATTAAAATGTCTTATGGGTTATGAATTTATGTTAATATGCATGTTTGATTCTAATTATATATGTATATGTGTTTGGTGTAATTTAGAATGCCTACACAACTTAATATGTCTTAAATATAAATGTATATGAAACTAAATATGCCTAGTATATTTAAGCTGAATTTTATTAACATTCGTATGTATAAAGATTATTATTTTTCTCATGTTAATTGTTAACACATTCATAGGCCATTTTCACGTACAAATTTATTTATGTATGATTGTATATTTTTTCACGCATGTAAAAAATTCAATGTGTTGTAATGTGTTATTTTTTATGCCTTTATTGGTGGTTGTCTGTTATTTGTCAAATTGATTAGATTGTTTGAGATGATTATTGTTTGGATTTGAATTTTGTATTTTGAATTATTTGACTTCCCAGATTTTAGTTTCTAGTAAGAGTCTAAAAACTGGTGAAATTCATTAGGTTGCTCGAAGTTATTTAATTTTTTGAATTTGAATTTTATAATTATTTGGTTTCGGGAATTAGTTTCTTACAAGATTTTAGGGCTCAAATTAATTTAGTAATTAATTACATGACAAGGGCATCATAGGAATAACAATAGTATAATTAAGTTTCTTAATTAGATCAATTTATTTTTAATTATATGTCCTTTGTGCTAAAATTTGTACTTTAAACAAAACTTTTGTCCTTTGAACCAGAAACCCCTTTAAAAAAAATTCAATTCACTCCAGTGGTGAGATGAGTTTACTGGATGCATTATATAGACGTTAACTTTCATCGTCACAAAAACTTAAATATGAAAATCTTATGTAAACCTACAAAAATATTTTTCTTACCCAGTAATAGAAACTTGCACTTCATCCCACCATTTTTTTTATCAAAACATTCATTATACTCGATCAATTTATACATGCCAACCACATACCACCTATTTTTTATAAGCCAACCCAAAATATTTGTTTTTATTGCACATCTACAAAATTCATTACTGTCCTGATAATTTTTTTTCTAAACTCACGATTCATTGACAATTTAATCTCCGATCCTAATACACCTTCGAATGGATCATTTATTCATATTTAATAAAAGTAGTTCACTTTTTTCATATTTTACTAATCATCAAAAAATTACACAATTAAATTTGAGTTGCATAACAAAAACAATATAACTCATATTTTGCATAAATAAATATCAAACACAAGTCATAATAGTTCACTTTTCGCCATAAAAGCAATTCATAAAAACATATCTTTTATTAATTTTAGGCAAAAGAGGATGTTTGATCACTAGTACAATGCACTCTAATCATCAAACTTTTGTATTTCGGTATCATACATACCATTACGTAAAATTATATTCAAAGTATCTTACCATTCGATTTCAATCATCTTAAAAAAAATTAGATTTCAATCCTTAATAATGAATCAAAATGTATTATTAATCTAATGATCAATTTGGTAATCATTATTCAATTTAAAAAAGATGTAATTGATTGAATAACAATTAAAACAAATTAAGTCTAAAAATCTATAAATTATACTAGTTGTTGGTCGAAAATCAACCCTAGATGGTGGGTGAATAGGGTTTTTAAAACTTAATGCGGAATTAAAAAGTTTTCTAAAAATGTTTCAGCAATACAACTACGCTAAACAAATATATCAAGAAAAATAAGCAAGTGAATCAAACAAACTCAAGATCAAGCAATGATATAACAAGAAAATAAATAGCTTGAATTAGAAAGATTAAACCGATTAAAGCCCAAGACGTTTTGTTCTCGCGGTTCGATTGTCTAAACCATACATCCGCACTCAGATAGTGCCCTGAGAATTTTCACTAAAATCGATTTTCTTCCAAGTGAAAATCAAACCGCTACAAGTATTGTTATCTCACTACACTCCACAAGTATGCTTTACCACAATACTCACACAAGAAAAACTTTTGCTAACTTGTGAGATTTACCTCTAACAACACTCAACAAAAATTTACCTTCTTATTATCCTATGAGATTAACCTCTCACAAATGAATATTTTTAATTGTTTGGTGATACACACCAATAAATAATAACTCTCTCAAGTTTTAATAGATACAATTTGAAACTCACATTAGAGTTATCTTGTTTGATTAAGATTTATAGCTCAATAAATGAATGATTGATCAAAACAAATTCTTGAATCTTTGAATGATGAAAATAGATAAAGAATATGTTTCTATAGTGATTTAAGCTGATCAAAATATGTCTTAGACAGTATATATATAATCCCAAAAGTGATATAACCGTTTAGAGATTTGGTGAAGGTTTGGTACCAAAAATGGTAAAAAGTCATATTTTCAACGGCTATATTCTAAGGCATCAGTCGACTGAGCAAGCCCATTACTTGACTGATGACCTCTGTCCATCAAGCCAAAATCTTAATTTTTTAAATTTTGCAATTTCGTTCCAAAATTAATTCTAATGCTTTAGGGACCTCAAAAATATGTTCCTAAGACACTTATTTTCAGAAAAACTCAGAATATGATCGTTTGAATTTACTGTGAATTTATTCAAAAAACAATTTTTGTAAAAATGATGTTTTCAAAAGAATTTTGATTCAAACTTGATTTTGATCAATTTATGAATGCTATATTAATATGTATGAGCTATATAAATAATCAAACAAAAAACTTTACATAAATCTTAGGCACTCACTCAATTATCGAATTAACGAGTCTTCGAATGCTTCGATTTATTTCTTTAATTGATCTTCACTTGAAGCTTTTGCCTTGAAGATTTGATCTTGATCTTCATGAATTGCATTGTGATGAGATTGATCTTCCTTGTCTAGTCCAATGCTTTGTTAACTTAATCGGATATGGATTGAATGTTCCTTGTCATGTGGCATGTTTTCTTTGAACAACCATGATTTTCTTGATTTCATAAGATAATGAACTACAAACTTAATTCAGTAAACATGTTAAATTACACATGATTAAGTTATTGTTATTATCAAAATATGATTAAGACCTATAATGTAATACCACGTATTTTAAATTGAATTATATTAGCTTATTCATACTCATGTGAGTGATCGTTTGATTATTCGGGTGGTCAGAATCAATTTCGGTTGGTAAATATGAAGTTTTGGTTCTTCGCGATTCATTAATTCTAGCTATCTTTGAGCTATCGTAATTTCTTCGTTATTTATGCTACTGAGATTCCGTTCACGTTAGTGTCTAGTATTTGTACTATTCTATAACTTTTGTGCTTTGACCGAAGTCCAATTCACATTCCTCGTGTGTCAAAATAGGGCGCAAAGTAGGCCCATTACAAAATTCTGGTCATTCGGTAGCGCTTCGGCAGAGCGCTGTCTTCGGTGAATTTCTGAAAAAATATATCCATAATTTGGGAAAACTTCCTCTTAGAAAGTTGTAAATCTTTAAAATACCTTTCCGTGGACATAAAGAACGCCTCAATCGAAGTTTCGAGCGAAAAGTTATAGCCAAAACAAAAACAATGGTCCAGAGCCCAAAATTTATAGCGCGGACCGGTATGGCGCTTTTGGCATACCGGTTCGGCACCAAATTTTTGCAAAATTTGTGCTTCGCGGACCGGTATTCGGTATTTGGCATATCGGTCCACCAGTTAACTATTCCCACCGATTTAAACACGTTTTTAAGCCATTTTTTGTCATTTTTCATCCAAACTTCGTGCCAAACATTTTCACACTCCTCTAGAGAGTTCTAGAGGGTTCTAGAGAGAGAAAAAGGAAGATTTATGCGCATTTATCCATCCGAATTGAGGATTCAAGCTTGATATCATCCAAAACCACCTCTAAGGTACTATTCATCATCTTCTACCTTGATTTTCTTCTATAAAAGCTCAAGCGTGAGCTTTGGCTACTTGGGTTGGGTTTATACATCATTAATTCCGAGATTTTGCTATGCTAGGAATGTGTTGACACAAGAGCTTGAGTATTTCACCGAACAGGGCTTCAGTTTACATCTTTTTACTTTCTTTTGGTCTACAAACTTGAGGTAAGGGTTATATCTTTCAAAACTCAATATTATGATTTTATTTATCGAAATATGAATGATTATATACATATATGTTTGATATGAAGTACATACTGCTTTGTTATTGATTATACTCAGATGATATATACATGTATGCCTACTATGAAAACCATGATTAGTTGATATTCATAAATCATGCATGATTAAGCTATAATTCAATGATACGAAGCGATATATGCCAAATAAACTCAATTTTCACGTAGTATTTGATCTCTACGGGATGTTCTGCGGGTGTATATGTGTTTAGTTGATATGATTGAACTAGTAAATAGTTTTGGTATGCACCAAGGGACAAGTATGAGGTTTGATGAGGTTTATATGGCATATGTTGTTTCTAGCTTGCATTTATAGCATGTTATGCACGTTTGCATCATTATTGTGTCAACCCGGCATCTCGAGGATATCTTGGCAAGTTCGGAGCCTCCTTATGACATATGGTGTGAAAATCATCTCTTGGGAGAACTATATCTTGTATCCATGTTATGGATGGCTTTCTATGCTCTTGACGCATTCTTGAATGTGTGATTATCTCTCTTCGGGAGTTCTTATTCGTATAGGGATATATTATCGGCTATGTTGTATGGTGGGATGTTGCCCCACAGTGATCAGTATCTATGTTTGGGCCTTCCATCGGTGAAAGGGAATAATTGTGGTTAATGCTTGCCGGTATGGAAAATAAGCAGGGCTTGGTGCCCTTGGGTTGAAAAGCCCTAAACCTCCGGGGGCTCAACAAGTCGTCAGCTGTCTAGTGCCAGCGGTGAGCATTCCAGAAATCTAGACAACGACAAGGCACTAATATTCTGGTTGACATGAAAATGAGTTGTTGACGTGATATGGTGGACTGTGGTCCAAATTATTATTATCTATTGATATTCACCCGAGACGGAGAGGCCATATTATGATCTTGATCTTATGTCTCTTGAGGGCGGTCAGGCCCATGTTATGAATGTTCATGGATTGATCTTCTGGCGGGGCGGTCAGGTCCACGGTTATTGTTACAGTTATAATTCCTGATAAGGACCGACTATGGTCTTGGACAGGCAGACTCATATCATTTTCTATCCCGGCTCACTCATATTCTGGTGATTCGACGTAACGGTTGACACAACGGAGGTAACATGCATAAGCATGAGCATGCATGGTTTTGTGAAATTATGATAAGTTGCAAATCATGTTTGAATTGTATTATGAAAAGGTTTACTTTGTTTAAAGTAACGAATCAATAAATGTTTTCAAAGTCGTTCCCTTTTACTCCCCCCTGCTGGGTGATATGCTCACCCTGTTTTTCTAAAACTATACAGGTATTCAGGAGTCCAAAGAGGGCATGGACGCAACGGGATCGGGGACGTGTTAGTAGTTCTGATACGGACTCATTTTTGTCATGTATATGTTCTCTCGAGAAGCCACGGCTAGCCCGAAATGTAGTATATTCATTTGGGTTACTTAGTTGGTTATGTAACATGAATATTTATATGCTTGTATATTTGTGTGTAGTACAAACAACATCAATATGATTATGAATTTGTTGTTTGACACTCATGTTATTACTGGTTGTATTTCTATATGCATTTACATATATACCCATTTTAGTCAATCTAAGATGGGTTAGTAGCACTTCAGGTCTTAATTACAGGTGTTGTCTTGTAGATTAAGGTGGGGGTGTTACATACAAGGTCAACAATCTCCCCCTTTTTTATGATGACAATAAATTAATGTGTATTTTCAATAATGAGCATAATAGCATATGAATGTAAATATAATATGACCCCCCCCCCCCCCCAATTTATACATAGATAAAATAAATGACTATTAAAAGCGTTACAAATATTTGAGATAGTTTTAAGACCAATAAATTATTTTTGATCTCAAATAAAGTTTTCAAAAGAAAACAAGTATCAATGTTAAAGACATAAAACAATTAAAATCTTACCAACATTGATCACCATACACACATTTTCTTCCCCTATGGCAACGTCAAAAAGGGATTAAGGCCACGAAGAGAAAATGGTAGCTCTAAATATGCTTCATCGACGAGGCAACGATTTATATACCATACCATATTTTGCCATAAGGTAAAGGTCGGCCGTTTCTTCATCACTTGACTCGATATCGGATTCGTCTTCTTCCGATTCTCTTGAATGCCCTTTGAGAGCATCTTTCAATCTCTTGTACAACTCTTCCTTCTTTTCTCTCTTCTCATTTCTTATAACCGAACAATTTAACTTGTAATGTCCTGGTTTATGATCATCGAAGCACTTCCTTTCCTCATTATCAACTTTTGGATGAGTTGATCTATCATTGAGGATCTTTGAGGATGAGGGATTGTTGTTGATTTTCCCTTGAGAGTACTTCTTCTTTGCTAGGAATTTCTCAAATTTTCTAGATATAAGTGCCATGTCTCTATCTCCTTTTTCATCATTTCCTTCATTTGGCTTTAAAGTAAATATTTGCATGCTCTCTCTTTTCATTCTTCTCTTTGCAACTCCTTCTCATGGGTTTTGAAAGAACCTAATAGCTCATCCATGCTAAGAGTTTTGAGATTCTTAGCTTCTTGAATCTCTATTACCTTAGGCCTCCACATCTTTGAAAGAATTCTAAGAATTTTTCTAATATTATCTTCATTAGAATAAACCTTGCCAAGAAGGTCCAAAGCATTAGTGAGAATAAAGAATCTATTATACATATAAGCAAGTGATTCTTTAAGCTCCATCTTAAACAATTCATAATCATGGACAAGTATTTTGATATTATCCGCCTTGACTTGAGAGGTTCCTTCATAAGCAACCTCAAGTTTGTCCCCAAATCTCTTTTGCGGTTTTACAACTAGAGATTTTGTTATATTCATCCATAGTCAAAGCACAATGTAATGAGTTTAAAGCTTTAGCATTGAATTGAATTTTCTTAATGTCACGCTCGTTATATTCAGATATCGATTTAGGAATAACATTTCCCCTCTCTTCGGTTTTCGTAATCTCATAGGATCCAACAAGTTTAACCCTCCATTGTTTAAAATTATTAACTTATAAAAAAGTATAAATTATATTTTTTCAATAGCTATAGTTTTTGCCATCAAATAATGGCAGTTTATAAATAGAAATACCTTCGGAAAGGCCGGTTTCTTGATGAAAAGACACGATCGATGACTCTAAGAATCAAAACAAGAGTACAACCTCTGATACCAATTGTTTATCGAAAATCAACCCTAGAGGGTAAGTTTTAAAACTTAATGCAGAATTAAAAAGTTTTCTAAAAATGTTTCAGCAATACAACTAAGCTAAACAAATATATCAAGGAAAACAAGCAAGTCAATCAAACCCACCCAAGATCAAGCGATAATATAATAAGAAAATAAATAGCTTGAGTTAGAAAGATTAAACCGATTGAAGCTCAAGACGTTTTGTTCTCGCGGTTCGGTTGTGTAAACCATACGTCCGCGCTCGGATAGTGCCCTGAGAATTTTCACTAAAACCGATTTTCTTCTAAATGAAAATCAAACCGCTACAAGTATTGTTATCTCACTACAATCTATAAGTATTGCTCTACCATAATACTCACACAATATACACTCTTACTAACTTGTGAGATTTACTTCTCACAACACTCAACAATAATTTACCTTCTTATTATCCTATGAGATTAACTTCTCACAAATGAATATTTTTAATTGTTTGGTGATACACACCAATAAATAATAAATCTCTCAAGTGTTTAATAAATACAATTTGAAGCTCACATTCGAGTTATCTTGTTTGATCAAGATTTATAGCTCAATGAATGAGTGATTGATCAAAACAAATTATTGAATCTTTGGATGATGAAGATAGATGAAGAATATGTTTCTATAGTGATTCAAGTTAGTCAAAATATGTCTTAGATAGTGTATATATAGTCCCAAAAGTGATATAGCCGCTTTAGAGGCTTGGTGAAGGTTTAGTACAAAAAAATAATAAAAAGTCATATTTTCACCGGTTATATTCTGAGGTATCAGTCGACTGAGCAAAGCTCATCAGTCAACTGATGGCCCTCAGTCAACTGAGCAAAGCCCATCGGTCGACAAATGACCTCTGTCTATCAGGCCAAAATTCTAATTTTTTAAATTTTGCAATTTAGCTCCAAAATCAATTCTAATACTTTGGGGACCTTAAAAATATGTTCCCAAGACACTTATTTTCGGAAAAACTCAAAATATGATCGTTTGAATTTACTATGAATTTATTTGAAAACCGATTTTTGTAAGAATGACGTTTTCAAAGAAATTTTGATTCAAACTTGATTTTGATCAATTTATGAATGATATATCAATATGTATGGGCTATATAAATAATCAAACAAGAAACTTTACATAAATTCTAAGCACTCACTTAATTATCGAATTAACGAGCATTTGAATGCTTCGATTTGTTTCATCAATTGATCTTCACTTGAAGCTTTTGCCTTGAAGCTTTGGTCTTGATCTTCATGATTGGCATTGTGATGAAATTGATCTTCTTTGTCTAGTCCAATGCTTTGTTGACTTGATCGGATATGAATTGAATGATCATTGTCATATGGCATGCTTTCTTTGAATAACCATGCTTTTATTGATTTCATAAGATAATGAACTACAAACTTAATTCAATAAACATATTAAATTACGCATGATTAAGTTATTATTATTATCAAAATAAGATTAAGACCTATAAGGTCAACACTAGTAATTACTATAAGAATAACCTAAAGTTATATCCCAAGTATTGCTTCTCTTAGTTGGAGTTATAATTTAATATATATATATATATATATACTTAGGCTAAAAAGAGATATTTCCTCACTTTAACAAAAATAAGAAATGATCATTTAGAGGGGTAATTAAATCGATCAATTTTTTTAATATAATCTATATAGTGAGTAGATCACCACAACAAAATTCATAGAAAAATTCGACCTAAAAGTTAGTGTTTTAAAAAATTGATATATATGTACATTTTTTGCCAATAAAATTTTTGATGAACATCTCACCCACTTATAGGTTGAATTTTTTTATAAAATTTGACGGAAGTGATCTACTCATAATATAGATCATCTCTACAAAATCTTATGAAAAAAATTCAACCAACTACCTCTCCAAATAACCATCCCTTCTTTTTGTTAAAGAGATGGAATCCTTCTTTATAGCCTAACTATATATATATATAATAGCCCATGCAAATTTTTTGTTGTTAAAATAGAAAATGAGAAACAAAATTTGGTTTTAATTGCATGTAATTTATTTGGCTTTACTACAGGAGATAATGTAAAACTGCCGTAATAATTTTACCCACAATAAAAGGTGGAATAAGAAAAAAAGAAAATCAAGAAAAAATATAATACTAAGTGGGGGATGAAAATAAATTAGCATGTTCAATTTAAGATTATTCAAAAATAATAAGTGACAATTTTTGTTACGATAAAAATAAGGGTGAGACAAAATGTTTTTAAGCTATTTTTAAAGTTAATTTATTTTAAAATTAGACTTTTATAAAAATGAGAAAAATAATATTATAGGTGCATATATTTAAAAACACTCTTTAGAAAAAGTAGAAAAGAGATACAATATATATTTATTTGGTGACATGGTATATTACAATTTTGGTTTTTCCCAGCAGAATTAAATTTTTTAACAATGAGTGAGAAACGTTTTAGATGAAAAAAGAGGGAATTGAAAAAAAAAGAGTAAGAAACATCTTGTCAAATTATATGTATATATTAGTTTTTTATATAAAAAAATTATTTTATTTCAATAATACAAATTTACATGTCACAAAGTCAAGAATATTGGCCTAAAATAAATTACTTATTTGAAACATTTTTCTCGTCGTTAGAAAATAAGGCAAAGTCAAGAATCGGGAATTGCCCTTTTGATTAGAGTTACATTAGAAATATTTTTCCTTTTTTTTAAAAAAATTAAACTCCCCGGTCCTCAATAAATTTGGGCAATTTGAAGATCTTTTTGTGTAAGTATAAGCCATATATAACACGAGTAAATTAAACTCAATCGTTAGGCAACGCATACAAACTTAATAAAGTTTCAAAACATGGGTAATTTGACAAAAGACAGTGCGCAAACCCACCATTTTATTTTCTATTGTGAGCTTGATATGTACATTAATTGATTATGCCAAAAAAATAAATGAAACTATTAACTTCAAAATATCCCAAAAAATAAAGAGAGTCCGTTGAGTTTCATAGGAAATAAATATGAGAAAATTAAAATCCAGGGAGCTTAATATAAGTATATAGAAAATGAGAAGATTAATTTTTGTACAAAGTGACAGTGTACCATTTTAATAAAGAGTAATACTATACTTAACTATAAATTTTATTATTTATTTTTATCGGATGCAATATTATATGGGTTATACCTTTACAAAATATAACAAAAGTACAATTAATTTAACATACTCAGTAATGTTTTATCCACGTTTTTTTCAATTTGATTAGTTTTACAGCACTTTATACAATTTGTAAGTACACCATTAATTCACTCCTCTTATCACATTAATTACTCTTCTCAAAAGCCATTTTCAAATTAAAACCCTTCATCTTCTTCAACTCCACGCCTTTTGGTTTATCCAATAATTAATTAAATAAAATCCATCAACCTCCCTATAAATAAAATAAAATGAAAATGAAAATCCCATTTATCCCTAGCTCAACAGCACACTCCATAGACATGGCTCTCAACTATGTTCTTCTTTATCTCACTATCTTTTTCTTCATAGTGCACGCAAGGGATCTCCCTCAACAGCCACAACTCGGCCTCGAAGCGAACGGTGGCGCCCCAACTGATTGCTGGAATGCCCTTACGGAAATAAAATCTTGCACGAATGAGATAGTTGATTTCTTCACTAATGGTACAAATGAACTTGGGGCTCCTTGTTGCAATGCAATTAAAATTATTGCACAAAATTGTTGGCCTACCTTGTTGACTACCGCCCTCGGGTTTACAGCCGACGAATATAATGTGCTGTTCGGATACTGTGATAAGGCTGCCTCTGGCCTAGCACCGAGCCCTTTGGTGCACCCTCTGGTTCAGGCCCAAGTGAAGAAGATGACGGGTTAGGGTTAGGCTAAGATGGTACTAGCTTTTGGTTTCAGAGTGGAGATATTTGTATGAGTTTGTTTATGTAATAAAGTTAAAATAAAAAGGGGGTTTTAAATTGTTTCAATTTTCTCTCAAGTGTTCTTTTTATGGTAGGTTTAATTTGATTTTCTATAATTGATTTGGAAGGAGAGAATGAGTAGGAAAAAAACTAACCAAAAAAATAAAAAATTCTGTAACATTTTTAAACAAATAGTTGTGGCACTAATCATATAAAATAAAAGGGCATCTAAAATATTAAATAATGTGTGGCTCTGGTTCAATTGAGCGCGGTCACATCAGTTTCAAAAACGAATTTGAAAAAATTAAGTAAGCCTAATATATATTTCAAAATTGATAATGTGTATAATTTGATGTTTTGAATGGAAAAATAATAGAATTTGTGGAAATTAATGAATTAATTGTTCCTTTGAAAAGATATAAGTTTATCAGTGTATAGACAAACAATTAGTATGTAAACAAATTAATGAATTTTTTTTTTTAATACGGTTTTAATTTTGTTGTTAATTCTATTATCCAAAGAACAATACGACATGTTCCTTTTGTTTCTTGTATTTTGTTTTTTCTAGTAATTTATCTTTAACTAATAATAGACTTCATTCTAGTTTCCTTTTAAAATTAAATGTTGTGTAGTTTTTTATTTTTTTATTTATTTATTTTTTTTGTTGGACACTATCACAAAGTATCCCCACACTTTTAAGGATGGGACTAATCCTCTGCTGCTATACCTCGAACCACGACGCAGAAATCTCTGTCGGCACGGCAACTAATCACTGGCCCCAAGCTAGGGATTTTTGCTGTCACGAAAAACCGAACCTGGGACGTGCCCCTAACTACACTTCCCAGGCTCACCCTAACCTGTGTAGTGTTAGATCGAACAACTGTTTTTGCAAAACAGAAAATGTTCAATTTTATAGATAAACTTGGCAACAACTTCAATAAATATTTCATCTATATGTTCCTTTACAAGCCTTACACTGAGTCATGTTATACCAACGTGTTGGTGTAAACAAATTATACATAAACATTACAACAACACTAATTGTACTACTCGCATATATAAAATTTAAATAAATCTTAACAAAGTTAAAGATGGTGTATTGGGTAACTATGACTAAAGATTGCTTTGGGGAGGGTTAATTAATTTGAGTCGTGTTGATGGCAAAAGTTTTATGAAAAAAAAAAGAATTAAAGAGTAAAATATGAAATTTAAAAATAAGATGAACGTTCGTTTCTGGATGAATTGCCTCCTCCCTTTATAATATAGTATAAATAATTGCCTTATTGTTCATATCATATCAAATTTGTGTCCATCTTTAAAACATGTACTTGTTATATATATATATATATATATATATATATATATATATAATTGCTTCATTTGGTATTGTTCACGTTTTCATCCCAGGCCCCTTCGTTTATTTGTGTCAAATGAACAAGGTAACACATTGTGATCCCTGTATTTGTAATAAGGTGTATTTGTAATAAGGAGGTCCTAGATTCGACCCACATGAATGTAATTATCAAATCCCGTTGGTTCACCCTTTGTGGTGGTTGAGGATTTAGTATATTTATAATTGTGTAAAAAAAATAGTTGTATTATACGGAAAAATGTGCATCGTAAAATAAAAAATAAAAAAAAAGATTGAATTTCATTCCCTTTTTTTTAGGGATTTTTGTCCCGTTTTGTACCAAACAAAAAGAGCTTTAGGGTTTAATTTGTTTTGATCGAGAGCACAAATATCAAATTAGACTTGCCACTATTGATAACCTCATTCGTGAGGAGAACATGTGAGCTTTCAAAAGGGAAAATTGCACTTTACCCCCTGAATTATTGACATAATTGCATTTTGCCGAACTATCAATTTCAACGATTTTTACCGTGAACTATTTAATTAAAAGAATTAGTATGTAAACAAATTAATTGATTTTTTTTCATATGGTTTTAATTTTGTTGTTAATTCTATTGTTCAAAGAACAATACGACATGTTCCTTCTGTTTCTTGTATTTTGTTTTTTCTTGTAATTTATCTTTAACTAATAATAGACTTCATTTTAGTTTCCTTTTAAAATTAAATGTTGTGTAGTTTTAGAATTTTTTTTTATTTTTTTGGACATTGCCACAGAGGTATCCCCCACACCCTCAAGGATGGGACTAATCCTCTACTGCTGTACCTTGAACCACACAAGGCCGGACCCGAGATTTTAGGACCTGAGTCGAAAGTCTAAATTGGGCCCTCAATTTTTAGTGTGTACTAAATTTATTTATTTATCGTAAAATTTTTCCAGAACTGAATATATAAACTCAAACTCTAACAACAAAAAAATAAAATATATCAAATAATAAGGTAAATCCAACAAAAAATAATGAGAATTCAACCTTTTTTTTCTTTAAATAGGCATCAATAGGAAGAATTATTTTTAATATTAAAGTATTAAATTGGTAAAGTCAATTGGCATGAATTAATACATGCAAGGGAATCAATTAAATATATTCATCTTAACCCTAGCACAAATTTACACTAACATAAATAAAATTAAATAACAAATAAGATTAAAAGAAAACTTACTAGGCATTAATTAAATTGAATAATAAAATTAAACCTTCAATCTTCAAAGTATTCAAAGTAAAAATAAACAAATAAATAAAAATAAATGAAGAAAGAATCGAAAAGGGAGGATAGGAGAGTGCTCAGCACTGTTGTTGTGCTACGGCTCCAATTTGTTGGCTTCTGTCCTCTTTTTATAGTTGAATGACAGTAGGGCTCATCTAATTAATAGGGCTTGGACCTTCAATGGACTCAATTAGTTGCTTAATGAAGACAAAGTTGGCTCAACACTTAAAGAATGGCCTCTGCTTGCTGGTTTCTTTTAATGCCTAACAGGCTTGACCCACTTATTTGAGTACACTTTATTAAATTTTCGCCATATTAATTATGTATACATGTATAGAAAAATAAAAAAAAAAATTAGGCCCCCCAAATTTTTGGGCCTGAGTTGGCCGACTCTTGGGCTTGTAGTTAGGTCCGACCCTGGAACCATAGCGCAAAAATCTCCATCGACGAGCCCAAAGGCATGGTGACTAATCAATGGCCCAAAGGGATTTTTGTTATCACGGGGAACCGAACCTAGGATGTGCGCCTAACGACACTTCCTAGGCTTGCCCTAACCTGTGTAGTGTAATTAGATTGAACAACTACTTTTGCAAAACAGAAAATGTTCAATTTTATAGATAAACATGGCAACAACTTCAATAAATCTTTCATCTATATGTTCCTTTACAAGCCTTACAATGTGACATGCTATATCAACGTGTTGGTGTAAACAAATTATACATAAACATTACAACAACATTAATTGTACTACTCGCATATATAAAATTTAAATAAATTTTAACAAAGTTAAAGATGGTTTATTGGGCAACTATGATTAAAGATTGCTTAGGGGAGGGTTAATTAATTTGAATCGTGTTGATGGCAAAAGTTTTATGAAAACAAATAAATTAAAGAGTAAAATATGAACTTTAAAAATAAGATGAACGTTCGTTTCCAGACGAATTGCCTCCTCCCTTTATAATATAGTATAAATAATTGCCTCATTGTTCATATCATATCAAATTTGTGTCCATCTTTAAAACATGTACTTGTTATATATATATATATATATATATATATATATATATATATATATATATATATATATAACTGCTTCATTTGGTGTTTGTTCGCGTTTTCATCCCAGGCCCCTTCGTATATTTGTGTCAAATGAACAAGGTAACACATTGTAATTTGTTGGCATCTCCCTGTATTCGTAATAAGGAGGTCCTAGATTTGACCCACATGAATGTAATTGTCGAATCCCGTTGGTTCACCCTTTGTGGTGGTTGCGGATTTAGTATATTTATAATTGTGTAAAAAAAATAGTTGTATTATTCGGAGAAATGTGCATTGTAAAAAAAAGATTGAATTTCAATCCTTTTTTTTAGGGATTTTTGTCCCGTTTTGTACAAAAACAAAAAAGAGCTTTACGATTTAATTTGTTTTGATCGAGAGCAAAAATATAAAATTAGACTGGACACTATTGATAAATTCATTCGTGAGGAGAACATATGAGCTTTTGAAAGGGCAAATTGCACTTTACCCCCCTGAACTATTGACATAGTTGCACTTTGCCGTCCGAACTATCAATTTCACCAATTTTTACCATGAACTATTTAATTTGTTGCACATTTCCATATATCTCTGACGGGGTTAGAAATTTAGATGGAACTTCACTATGTGAGGGGTAAACATGAGTTTCTACATTTCTCATCTCTATTTTCCCACCAAAATTATGGTTCCATCTATATTTTCCCTCTATTTCCCTTCTCTTCTCATTAAATAGCATAGAGTCAAAGCTGAGAGAGAAGAAAGAAGATACATTTTTGCATCAAAGACCACCATGGAAGGAATATGCTTTTGCGAAAACAGAGTATATGTTCGCACTTCATGGACGGATTTGAACCCTGGAAGACGATTTCGTTCATGCCATCTTTGTGGGTATTTCAACTGGGTCGATCCACCCATGTGTGAAAGATCAAGGCAGATTTTACCAGGTCTCCTTCGAAAGATCAGAGAAATGGAGGCATGAGTAAATAGATCAAGAGAGAGGTTTCTTTAGGTTGTTTTGTTTTGCTCGTGGGTGTTGATTCTGATCTTGTTCCTAAGGGATATGGAGGAGCCCAATATTGGGGAGAATAATAAGGATTTGTAATTGTGGTTATGTGGGTTTCGTGATTTTTTTATTTTTTTTTTGAATGTGGCTTCTGTGGGTAGTTTTGTGAGTGCTTTTGTGTAGGATAAGCCTTGTTTTGTGTTAGAAATTTAATGTAATGCAAGTACTATTAAGATTAATGTAATGAAACTGTTGTTTGAAGTTAATATAATGTATTGCTAATTTTGAAGCTAATTTGATGGTTGAACAAAGCATCAGATTTTTTAACAGAGCATTTCTGCAGCATTTGGTTACTATGATGATACTTCTATTTTACTTGCATTTAACAAATTAAAACATTCAACCATTAAAATAAGTTATTCATCCATGCATTCAACCATTAAATAAAGTACCAAATTTCATCTAATTCATATCATTAAACCATTCAATAATTCAATCCATTCATATTACATCTGAAGTGCATTTCCAAAAAAAAAGTGCAATCAACTGAGTGTGCCTAGTGTGAAAGGAAATATGGCATTCCCATCCCTCATCAGGGCCCAGCTTGACGTAGCAACTACAGTGACTCTTGCTCCTGAGCTTGGCTAGACAGAGATTTGCGAAAGCTCAAACTCAGAACCATCTTCTAACATCTGGCCACCAAAAAACATAATGCAATTTTTTTCTTTCCATCCCAAATAAAAGAGTACCAAAAACAAACTTCAAGTAAAAAAACAAAAGGACCTAGAACTAAGAGGGGTTCATGGTTGCATTTCTCCTAAACACTTTTTTATATGCCACATCATTGCAGTTGATTCCCCAATATCATTGGAAGTGGTTTGGACATTCACAGTTCTTTTTCCTTTAACCTGCACAAGCCCCATTTAATTTATAAGTTATAAAATACATAAAAACTGTATTAAACTAAATTAAAAAATACGTACTGGTAATTTTTTCCTTGGCACAGTTGGATTAGTTGGATTTTTGCTTCCACTGCCTTTAGGACACCTCCTCTTGTTGTGATCAGTTAAACCACACAGTGAACAACTCCTTTTAACTCCCTGTTTACCAAGCTTGTTTGAGTTTTGTTTCTTTTCATCCTTTTTCTTATTTCTATTTCTTTAGGGCCTACCAGGTTGTCTAGTGTAATTAGGTGGAAGCACGGGAATTAGTCTAGTTTCTGCCCACATATCCTTCCCATTAATAGGATTCAACAAATTGTCATATGTTTGTAAGAAAGTTTCCCTTAAGTAGTGGTGGCTCACAAACTTCTCTGGCTCCTCTGCAAGATAATTCAATGATGCAATTGCATGAGCACATGGAATCCCTGTGAGGTCCCACTTCGTACAACCACATGTCCTCTCACCTATGTCAACCTTCACTTGTTCTTCATATGGACCAACAAGTTCAAACTTTTGACCCCCATTCTATTTAGGAACCCAATTTATTGAATCACGTTTATTTGTTTCTACAATTGCTTGAATTGCTGGACAAAGCAATCCCTCAGAGTTTTTCATTTTGTCTCTTTTTTGTGAATCCTCTCCATCAAATTAACCCTATATAAGCTTTTCAAGCATTGTAATGATGGGTTTGTCCCTAGCATCTAAGATGTTTGAATTAAAGCATTCACATATATTATTCAACAACATATCACACTTACAGTGGGTGTTAAAGTGTTACATACTCCACTTAACAGCTGGTTTTTCACATAACCAATCATATGCCTTTTTCTTTATGGTTTTGATTTCCTCCATAGCACCATTAAACTTTGACATCTTAGTAGCCCTAGCAGCTTTCCACACAAGATTCTTCAATGCTACTCCTTTGTGGTCATTTTTAAAATTTGAATACATGTGGCTTACACAGATTATGTGGGACACATTTGGTAGAACTTCCTCAATCGCTTGAACTAGTCCCTAACACACAAAAAACAAACATATTAATAATATTTAACATATTAATAGCAGTCAATAAACAGATTATGTGTAAATTAAGTGTTACCTTCTGTTGATCTGATATGATAGTGTATGCCAACTCAAGGAACCATATCCATGACCTCTTTGTCTCATTCTCCACAACTGCATATGTAAGAGGATATATTTGATTGTTTGCATTTATGCCAACTGCAGTCAACAAAATTCTCCCATGAGGTCCCTTCAAGTGGCACCCGTCTACTCCTACCAATGGCCTACAATAATGTAGGAACCCTTTCTTCACTGCCCCCCAACACACATATAGTCTTTTAAACTCTGGTTGCTAGGATTCTTCAGCAAAAACTTTGGCTTTCATGACTATTGTAGACCCCAAATTACACTTTTTGCACTCATTTATGTAGTCCCACAACCTAGCAAACTGTTCCTTTGAACTGCCTTGGACCAATTCCATTGCCTTATGTCTTGCTCTGTAAACTTGGTATTTAGACACATTGACATTATGGTCTATCTGAACAGTTTCCCTAAATGATTCTACTAGCCATGAAGGATTTGATCTAATTTGCTCCACATAATGCTTTTCCAGCCATTTAGAGTTTTCGTGACTAATATTAAATGACCTATTACAAGTGTGTTTATCATTAAATGTTTTCACTTGCAAAGTTTGTTCCCCTTTCAACATTGAGGCACATAAAACCCATTCACACCCCTCTTTGCACACTGCCCTCACCTTATCTCTCCATTAGTTGAAAATGTTATTTGCTTTCTATTTTTAATGGCATATTGCCTTACAGCTACCCTAAAATCACCGATACAAGCAAATAACATTCCCAATTTAAATTCAGGGGACTTTATATCTATTACAATGTTAAACACTGGGTATTTGGACCTTTTATAAGAATGACCATCAGAATCAGATTCAGAGCAATTACTCTGTAACTCATCTGATCCTTGATATTCAGTTTCATACCCAGCATCTATATTAACCCCTTCTTCCACCCCTTTTCCCTTATCACTTATTTTCTCTTTCTCTTTCCCCTTATCATTTATTTTCTCTTTCTCTTTCCTCTGGTCACTAATTTTACCAGCAAGACTAGTTTGATACACTTCAACACTAGCCCACTCCACATCTTTGTCTATATTATTAAAGAACAACTCATCATCATCTGTTAACTCATTAAACCCATCATTAAAATCAGGGTCACTAATCTTAAAGGAATAATCACTTTCAGTAGACTCATTGCATTCACTAATATTTCCTTCCTCAACAATAACTTCCACTGTTTCATTAGTAACTGGTTTCATGTACACATTCAGAACCCTCAGTTCATTCACAAACTTGTGTAAATTCAGTGCATCAGTGTCTGATTTAATCTCTACCAAGCCTACTTCAAGATCAAATCCATCTACTTTGTAAAGGAAAGATGGACTACGCAAATATTCTAACTCCTTTCCCATGACTTCAAACTTTATTAAAGACATTTCATCAGGCTAACACAAGTAAATATAACTAACTTTCCCACCAACATAACATTTCTCACCAGATATATACTGAAAGTCACCACCATGGTTCATTTTAATAGTGAAATGATCAAATAAAGGCTTTGTGGGTGTAAAAACAAAGAAAAAACAAATGCAATCATTCACCGTGCCTTTATAAATGAAAGAAGTAATTACCACATGCAAGAAAGGAATAAATAAACAAATGCTATAGTATTTCAACTTATAAAAAACTACACAAAAAAGTAATAAACAAATGCAACCATTAAACAACGTAAAAACTAGTAATAAACAAAAGAAAACAACTAAACATATTATAAGCTTTACATTGAAAATCAAATCAAAGAAAACGTATTATGTAAAACCGATTTACGTACCATATAAACCATGGAGAGCTTCGCCATTACCCTCCCGTATTCTCCAAACCATTTTAGATTAACACTAAATTGAAACCCTAATATCTATTTTCTAATACAAATGTAAGAAAAAAAACCCTAATCCCTAAATATCTTCTCTTGCTTACTCTTCTCTCACACTCTGTTTTTTGGGGCTTCAATACATGATCGACGTTCATGTAGTGAAGCAATGTAAGGTGTTATACCAAGTTTGTCCTTCTTTTCAAGCACGTACAACTCACACAGTGAAGTTCCATCTAAATTTCTAACCCCGTCAAAGAAATATGGCAATATGTAACAAATTAAATAGTCCATGGTAAAAATTGGTGAAATTGATAGTTCAGACGGCAAAGTGCAACTATGTTAATAGTTCAGGGGGGTAAAGTGCAATTTTCCCCTTTTAAAATGTCAAGAAATGTGCCATCAAGTACATGACTTGGCAGTATTGATAACTTAATTCAGTTCTGTTGGCCGCATAAAATATTTTTTTTATTTAACTCTTATTTATTATAAAAAGATTTTCAGACTTATTAAAAAAACTTAAAATGACCTTACAACTTTTTTTTATAATATATATATATATATATATATATATATAATAATAAAAGATGGGTCAATTATATTGACACCCTTTGCCCCTACTTTGCTATGCCATTGAAAGTAAGAATCCCATGTTCATTTTTAGGGCGGTCCCAAGTTAAGAATCTAGTTTTTATTTCGAAAGATATATAATAAATGACTCTAACTTCATTATTAGTATTTTATTTAACCAAAAATGATATAATTAAATGATTTTGTGCATCCCTAACATTTGAAAGTCAAACATATCGAGATTCCTAGATTGGAATGTAAAAAGTATATATAAGTTGGTAACACCATTAAAGCCTCTAGAGTAAATATCATATTTGGTCATAACTATATTTGGTGATTTGTTATAATTTATAACTTTTTTAGTAAAATTTTAGTTTTGTACAAACTAAATTTTCTATAACACATCACTGCTCATAGGCCTACCCTATGACAGTTTGTCGCACAACATTCATGTTACTATTTAGGATTGTCGCATGACAATCTTTGGGAGTACTATAAATACACCCACGCCCCGATTGGATTAAAGACACGAAAATTACTCAGTACTGTCTCGTGGTTTTTCAAAATATTAGCAAAGTTCCATTCATATATATGCCCTTGCATATAGATAGACTTGATGAGATTACACAACCCTTCATTAAAAAGTATTATTGATCCATCCTGGTACTTGTTTGTTATTTGATATTTGTTTGTTACTGCAATACCTTTAATCGAAGTATAAAATCGAAAAGAATAAAGCAATTTAAGAAAAAAACACAATTACAAAGCATAAAAATATACATGGCAGGTAAAAACAGTAGTTTCATATATTATTCTGCGCACTGCAAAGAATGCTTGAGATTATGACTTGATCAACTCCTTTTATAGGAATTAAAGACATAATGCAACAATTGCTTTAGAATGCTCAATATTTTTTTTATCAAATGTATGGATTGTATATTAATATAGTTAGTATTGATAAATATACATATGAAGGAAGTTTGACTTCTTTATGTTTGTGTGGAGAGATTGGGGAGAGCTTAGTCCTACTTACAAGTGCACAATTTATGTCGAATGTATTTATCTGTGTTTTAAATATTCAATAGACATACCATAGACATACCTTACTTCTAATAAAGTGGCAGAATACTCCTTTGATTAGTGTAAAATTTGTGTATCTTAACTTACACAAATGTTACTTACAAAATGAACTCTTAGTTTATGACAAAGATGGTAAAAAAATTTGTCGTGAGAGACTCAAAATTGTAAAATTAGTTAGCGCTTAACCTTCTTGGCCAAAAATCTTAGCATAAATAACAGCCAACCGTTTCAGTCGTTAATTGAAATTTAACGTTGAATCATCTGTTTTATATATATTTTATTTCTTTTTTTTTAATTTCCCCAAACATGTGTGTGTTATAACTTATGATTCCTGTTTTTTAAATTGTTTTTAAAACTATTTTTTTAAATCTCTTTTTAAAAATTGTTTTTATTTTGATTTTAAACTGTTTTATAGTTGTAAAAACTGTTTTTATTTTGATTTAAATTATTTTATAGTTGTAAAAACTGTTTTTATTTTGATTTAAACTGTTTTATAGTTGTAAAAACTATTTTTATTTTGATTTTAAACTATTTTTTAATTTATTATGCTTATGAATATTATATTTAATTTTTGAAAAAAAATATATATCAAAACCGAATAAAACAGGACCGAAAAGTTTGGTTCAGGTATGGGTTTCAAAGATTTAGAAACTTAACCGAAACCAAATTTTCATGTTTGGTTTGGGTTTGGGTCTGCCTAATTCTTACCTGAAACCAAACCGAAAACACCCCTACCTTAATGTATCAATACTTCAGCAAAAGTTATTTCTACATTTTTTTCTTTAAATGTGTGCATCAAAACCTTACTTTTAATTTGAAGTAAAATAAATTAAAGAGTATTAAAGCATCTTCAATACAAACATTGAAAGTACTCATCTTCCTTATCATATATAGTGGCAGTAACCCATGCCAAAAGGAACTTTGTGTTGTGCATTATAAAATTCTCATTTTAACTCTTAAAAGGGCATACTTTAGCCAAGCCTTATGTTAGTTTATTCCTTGTACATTAATTCCAGCCACCGCATCGCCGTGATGCAAACAAGGAATTTGCAGGCTTTGCTCAATTATCAAGATTGTAGATTGTAGATGCAAACAAGGAACTTTGTGTTGTGTGTATTCTAAACTTTCTAAGTTAATTTTAAATTGTTAACTTTTCTTATAGTATATTATAAAGTTATATAAATTTTAAATTGTTAACTTTTCTTAGAGTATATTATAAAGTTATATAACTTCTTTTATAGGAAGTTTCTAAGATCAATTCTGCAAATCAAAAGCAGCTAAAATATCGCCACAAGGAAGGGGCAAGGCCATTTATCCAACATGCAAAGAAGGCCCACAGTGTAAATATAATTAAGTTCAAAGCTCATTAGTTAATTTAAAATTTCTAACTTCAATTGTTGTTCATTGTTTTTTATGAAAATACTAATAATGTAGGAGGGCAAGCCTTTATCTATGTTCGACAATTGGGAGAAGCTTCACAAAGACGGTGAAAATTGGATCAATAATGTTGCTAATGAGAAACATGTAAGTCCTTAGTACTCTACACAATTGATAGTTTATTTTTATATTGACATACTTAAGATATGTTTGGGACCCGTGTTGACGGGCTAATTGGTTGTTTACTTTATATTTGCACACTTTTATCTTATGATGTGTTTGGGACCTTTGTTGATGGGCTAATCGGTAGTCGTATAGGATAGAAATAAGACACAAGAAGAATAGATTAATGCCTTATGTGAATACACAAAAAGTTCATCAATTTTAATGTAGTAGTCAATAATAGAAACTAGTAAATGCAGTAGTCACGAATCTAAAACCTCATATTGAGAATAGAGAAATCACCTCCAACATTTTGAAGTCAATATAAGCTAGCACTCATGGCAGCTTGAAATATTTTCTTTTAGCTGCTCTTTTATACCCATAAAACCTCGACTCTCATCCCATTTTACTAAATCTAAACACGATATAGTAACAAAATAATTATCCTAACTTGAGTGCTATAACTAGTTGTTTGAATATACATATATCCAAAAAAAAATTATGCACATAATGCATACAAAGATTACATAATGTAGTATATATACATTGCATACATGAACAACATGCACTTATGTAATGTTACATATGTTCATTCTGTAGTTCAGGTAAATATTTGTGGATACAAAATTAAACTTTGCATTCAAGAACCCCAATTTTAAGTGTTGGGATTGAAATTGGAGAAAACTTAGTCTAAATTTTGAACAGTGCACAATTGTATAACAAAGCTCAAATTTTTATAAACATTTAAATTACATGTTGTGATTATTTATTCATTAGCAATTTTTTACACCTACTTTATTTTGTAGGAAGAGATGAAGCAAATGAAAGATATTGTTTAGGAGAAGATGATCCATGAAGCACCCGAGGGTACTCCACCAAACTCTATTGTGGTGGACATGGATGTTCAATTTTGAATACTAGGTGAGAAGCTTAGAAGGAAAGGAAAGTTGATTAGCGGTGACTATAACCTTGGTGACTAATTTAGGGAGTTAGTCTTTTTGTTCATGATGAACTTGGTACATCCTATCTCTTTTTGGTTCTCAACATATATTGAGGGAGAGTTGATGTTAAACTTTAACTATATTAGCTTTGGGATGATTTTTGATATATTATGTTATATAACTATTTTGGATATACATTAGTTAATACAAATGTATGTAAATTTTTGGAATGTGTGTATCAAGTTGTCTTTCTTATATATTATTTTATTTTCTAATTATAATTATAATTACCAAAAAAAACAAACAGGGGATAAATGATTAAAAAATGTGACGAAAATTATCTCATGGATCTTTACAATATGTGACGCCAAAACATCTCAAAAAAAATATATTTGTGAGGAATTCTTTATCATAAATAACACTAATATATGAGGAATAATTCTTCAAGGCATGAAGGAAAAAGTGAGGAAGACGTCGCCACTTAAAAGGATATAATGTGACACACGAAAGCGTTACATATAAATAAAAAAAGTCACGCAAAGGTTGTCACAAATGTTAACAAAATATGTATCGCATGCCCTTAATAAATGATGAAGGGATTGTCACATATCAGAGATTTATGTGGCGCCTCAGAAATTCGTCACTTAATACATTTAGTGACTTATGATAGATGACGACCTCTATGACGCCAAAAATTCATCACATATATTCAAATGTGACGAATTTGACCATTTTTATGATGACTTACATATGTCACATAAGTCCATTTTTCTTGTAGTGTACATGAAATAAAAAAAATTAAGGTTTTGTTTGGTTTGGCTAAATGACCAATAAGCACAATGTACTTTACCACATTTTTCACTTATACAAACAAACTCCATTTTCCATTAAAAGTACCAGTGAACATTTTAAATTTTTTTACTTAGGTCCAAAACGTAACTTCCGTTAAATTCCTCTAAATGAATGGTGATGCGACAGCTGACGTGGCATTTTATTTGACATGGCGCTGAATTGGCAATCTGAGTTGTCAATTTTCTCTCTCTCTCTCTCTCTCTCTCTCTCTCTCTCTCTGTCTCTCTCTCTTTAATCCTTATTCTTCATCTTCTTCCCAATCCATTCTCTTTCTTCATCAAATAGCCATCTCCGTCGATGGTTGAGAAAGGAAGAGTTGACCCCGGTGATGGTTTTCCGGCAGCTCGGTGTTGATTTTCCGGCGTCGACAGCAACGTTGGTTTTTCGGCGTCGGCGGCAATGGGAAGTACTTTCTTAATAATGGTGATTAAAGAAGAAAACAAGAAAAAATAGAGATGGTCGGAATCAATGGAGGTCGCCGAAAAAAATGAAGATATTTTCCACGTCAGCTGCCACATCACACTTCCGTTAGAGAAATTTAACGGAAGTTACGTTTTGAACCTAAGTGAAAAAATTGAAAAAGTTCACTAGTACTTTTGAAGGAAAATGGAGTTTGTTAGCATAACTGGAAAATGTGGTAAAGTATATTGTGCTTATTAGTCATTTAGCCGTTTGGTTTTTAAAAAAGACTTTGAGTTTGTTTTTTTTTTTTTTTTTTTTTAAATCGTGTTTAGTTCGCCCATTTTAAAATTTTCATTCAAATAAAAAGAATATTTTTTATTTATTTAGTTCGTAGCCACTTGCCTCACTGCAAGTCTTATTAAGGCGAGTTGTGCGCTATTCCCATAGGAGGCCTTATTTCAACGGAAGACTTCTTCCTTGACTTGCTCTTAGCTCGACAATTGATCTTTCTTTCTCAAGCTACCCTCACTATTTATGAGATTTAATGATTTATTGTTGCGGTGACTTGTACACATTGTGAATATTAGAGTCAAGCTCCAAAAAGAGTTTCAATCTTTTTTTTAACTAAAGGACAAATTTATCTTTTTGAAGGGGTGAATGATTAATTTTTTTGATGAAATTTAGTTTGGATAATCTCTATGATGACTAAGATCAATTCTTCCAAATTTCATCAAAAAATTCAATCAAAATCAATCAGGTAAGTTGGTGAACTAAATATTGATATATAAGCGTGCATTTTGACCATTGAAATTTTAGATTTTAGATCACCCACTTCCCGATTTAATTTTTTGATAAAATTTGGTGGAGTTGGTCTACTGATAATCATGAAGATAAATCCCCACCAAATTTTATCAAAAAATTCAACCATTTACCCCCTTAAAAGGAAAAATCTGGTTTTTAGTTAAAACAAAACAAATCCTTTTTCAAGTCTTGCTCGTGAATATTATATGGTATTTAATAACATAACATCTAATTTTTTTTTTTGTCAAATTTATCTTTCTTTCAAATTTCCAGTATTTATTAAAATTTGCATTGTTAATGAGAGCCCATGACATTTATCGAACAAAATTATCTCGGGTGGCATTGGCTTACGCTTTTATTTTGGAATTTGGAAGTTATGGATCCTATGGCCCTGCCTCTTGCACTTCTTCTTGTACGACTTTTTCATTTTTGGAGTAAAAGAGCGGAATGGGTAGTGGAGTAAAAGAGTTTGAAGGGCCGAAAATGGGGTGCAAGTTAGTGGACTAAGAACGCACCCCCCCCCCCCCCCCCCCCCCCCCGGGCCCAACCCCAACACACACACTTAAATATAAATATTTGAACACCCCCAAAAAAAATTTGTATAGCCCCCAAGTATAAATATAAGAATTACTTTACTTATATCCCAATATATGATATTAATATTAATTAAAACAAGAAAAATAGAGATGCTTATCACTAAATGTGACATTCAATAAAAAAAATCTTTAGAAATAAACAAATAAATTAATGCAATTATATTATAAGATCACAAAAATAGATGATTTCATTGTCGAATGCATCATTGTACGAATGAATCTTTAACGATGATATGAGAGTGAGAAAAAAATTCTTCACTAAATAATTTATCAGCACGAAAATCTTAAACTCGAACCGCCGTGCTTTTACAACTTATAACATACTTTAATAACCATCTACACAATCCTAATCCTTAACAAGCAAATGACTATACCTTCATTTTATAAAATCTTCTTTAAACAATTAATGAAGACAATAGGAACAAAAAAAAAAGTGAACATCCTGAAAGAGTAATGACAATTCTGTATTTGAAAAAAAAAAAAACTTTTATAATGGGTAATGATATTATAACAAAAATATTTTAATACTCTAAAATTATTTTTAACTATATTTTTAATAAATCTTTTAGGACCATTTTTTATTACTAAAAACAATTTTAAATTACTAAAATATTTTTTTTTGTAAAATACTAATATTATTTTTATTTATAATAACCTAAAAAGTTGGTGATACACTTTTGACTTTCCCTTTGACAAGTGCACCGAAAAGCCGGTGAGAGTAATGACGAATTTTAATTTGGGAGAATAACATTCACCAAAAAAAAAATTGGGAAAATAATATAATATTCCCTTAGCGTCGTCTTCTTTTGACAAATGGCTGTCATATGTAACTTACAAACCTAACCTCTTTCCCTTACTTGAAAATAGAAAATAAAAATAAAATATCTTCTTTTAAAGTTAGTGTATTTTAAAAATAAATATTAATAACTCATTTATTAAAAGATAAATGGTGTAAATACGTGTTAAAATAGCATGGAATCTCTCATAGTGTTATTATTTTTATTTATAGTATACTTAACATGTATCTTTAAAGCACGAGTTAATATTTTCCTTTGTTTATAAAGTTATAAAGTTTTGAGAGCAAAAAATACACATATGATGCACACACACACACACACATATATATATATATATATGTATATATACATAATGATTGTTTTTATTTTTTAAAAGAAAAGAAAACTTAACTCCATTCATTTTGAAAGGTAAACCTATGCATTTTTTTCATGAAATTTGATATAAATAATCTTATTAGTAGGTATTTCAATTCTGCCAAATTTAATCAAAAACTCAATTTAGAATTTTTGTAATATGATCATATAAAAATTTCAGTGGAAGAAAATAAACATATATATATATATATATATATATCCCATTTTTAGTAATTACATCCACTTCTAGTTTCAATTTTTTAATAAGATTTGTGAAAATGTTCTACGTACTCTAGTAATAATCTACATCTAATGTTGGGTAAAAGTTTCCATAGTATTCTATGGTGTATTCTGACTCGGCTACGAGGAATTGAGCTCCGATGGAGTTAAAGTCAACCTCGAAACGACCATCACCCGTATCGTGTAGGCAGCCGGTGATTATAGATATACCAATGTCTATAATGCACATAGAAATTTATATGATAATTTGCTCTCAACCGGTCGATCTAGACTTGTTAGAAGAAGACAAAACTGCTTATCAATAATACAATCCGCTCTTTCACCTTTTCTCAAAGCATACATTTTTTCCCAAGAGAAAAAATAATGATAAGCAACTTTTTCGTCGTCATCTTCTGCTTCTTCTTCTTTTTTCCTTGGAAAATGGGGTATGCATTCAAAAAAGGTAAAAGAGGGACATGTTTTTCTGATAAGGTTAGGCCTTACATTTTGGATTCAAGTATATTTTTTTTGACCATATATATTGATTAGGTTTCAATTATGAACGAGGAAATTCGTAATTTATCATTCTACAGCGAACAATTTTATCAATTGAATAATTCATATCACGAAAGAGGCAGGAAACATGTAACTCAGTATTAGACTTATTAAGCCGTTTTTGGTAGGTGGATATCTGAACTTACCAAAATACCATTTATCCTTCAAAAATTACAATGAAACTAATGATTAAACAAGGAATTGAATTCATGATTTTAAGCATGAAGAACACAAACTGTTACTTTTGACCAATTACCATTAGACATGATATTGTATTTTACAAATTTATACATGATGTGAGAAATTTTCAAGTATTTTATCGTATGCAAATCATATGTGCCATCGATTCTAGTACGTATGTATATATATTCCTTCACTTTCAAATTAATGGTTGCATTTTAAATTTTAGAATGTGACAGTCTCATCTTTCTTAGAATATAATCAATATACTAAATTCACAGTAAGAAAGATCATTGATAATTAATTATGTTGAAATCATTGTTCTTCTAAAGTGTACAGAAGTAAAAGTGAGAGTAGCAATTTAAAATAGAAGGAGATAGAAACTGACATGATACACGTACATAATTACATTGAAGGAAAGATAAAATATTAAATGTCTGACTCCACAATTTAGTTAATTAATAAGTCCTACTGAACAAACATGTTTATTTGATATAAAAAACTCATATTTCGATTTGCGGATCGATGACACTTTGATTAGTTAGAATAGATTTTAATAATTAAGGATGAATGTAAAATAGATCTTACTTCTCATAAATATATGATTGCCACATTAGTTATGTTAGTCTTTTATTATTTATATATAGATATTCCTTTAAAATTATTTTTTTTTGAAGAAACACAAGATCCCGAAAGTCCAAAGCTCTAGAGTGTTATATTATTAAAATAAAGTAAGTTACAAAAGCCTAGATTCGGGGGTGCACAACGAAAAGGGAGGAAGACATAGATCAAACTTCCATGAGAAAGCAGCAAAAAAAAGGAACCAATGGGCTTTATAAACCAACTCACAAAGACTAAGCAAACCAGTCCAAAAAAAAATAGTAAAAGAAAACTACAAAATAATAATATCATATCTAATGGAATCGAAATCTATAATTACAGAGTAATGTCATATCCTGCCCAATAAAGTGACCGTCCGTGTAATAATTAACTGAATCCTACCAAAATAAGATATCATGATCAAGCCCTGTAAAGGCAATACGATCTACCACAGCATTAACCTCCATGTAAATACGAGAGCAATATTAACGCATGCCAAAAAGAAATTGCTTACAATTATCCCACTTCATGCCAGCACGCTAAGGAGGCCGATAAAAGGACTGTAAATATTCAAGAACCACCATCGAATCGAGTTCAATCTAGAAACTACGCCAACCATGCTGATAAGTATACTCAATTCTTTTGATAGTATTTGAAATCTCAACAAGGAAGGCTATACCAATCCCAACATTAAAACAATGTGTACCGATAACGACTCCCCTGTGATCTCTGAAAGCGCCCTTGGCCACAGCTTTTCCCGAGGGTCCCTAAGCCATACCGTCCGCATTCAGCTTCACCCAGCCAACTGAGGAGGAAGTCAATAAACAGGTATAAATAATGACACACGATAAGGCCTGCCCTGCACACACAAGACCACGAAGAATAAAAAGATCTAATGCAGTATAACCAATGTGACCATTGGCAATGACTGAAGCTGTAAAGTCTAAAGTTGTGTTAGCATTATTCTTTCGGCAAAAACACGTTTGCTTGTAAGTTATTTGAATCGTTCAAGCTTACTTCTAAAGAATTACTAGCAAGTCAAGTTATTGAAACAATGCATTGAAAGATTATATAAAGAAAAATGCGGTGAGCATTGGCATTTAAATTTATTTTTTTAATTTTTTAATGTATGGTCAAATGTCATCTCCATTAAATCCAACGTGTGGTTTTAAAATGCCCACGCCTTTACTAAATGATCAAAGCCTATAAGAATGATTAGTTTTTAATGTATGGTCAATGTTTAATTTGCAAAGGATGGCGGACCCGTGCACTATTTTAGAACGTGGACCGGTTTGGCGCATGTCGGGGCTCATAATTATTTTTCGCAATTTTGGACTAGTACAAATTTCTGGTCTTAGATCGGTTCGGCTTTTAAAATTAAGCAGCGTATTTTTATTGTAAAAAATTTTATTTTAAATATTTAAAAAAAAAATTTAAAGAGAATTAGTTTTTATATTTTTATCTAAAAAAAATCATAGGATATAGGATTTTTAAACATGTTTTGAGAGTGTTTTTTAAATTATAGAAAGAAATTAAAATCTCAAAACATAAAATCTATTTTAAGATTTTTAAATAATGCCAAACTAAGGATTATTTCTTTAAAAAATAAATTAGATCCAAATTTCATCAAAAACACAATTTAGAATTTGTACTATAATTGTATAAAATTTCAATGACAAAAATAAACATATATATATATATATATATATATATATATATATATCCCATTTTTAGTATTTACATCCACTTTTAGTTTCAATTTTTTGACAAAATTTTGTGAAGGTATTCTAATCTTGTGATAATCTACATCAAGTTTTAAAAATTATCCATTTATCTTTTAAAATAAATTGTTCTTATTTTTATTAAAATACCCGCGCTTATAGGAAAATCTCCCTCTATATATATATAATTAATTTAAAAGCGGGTAGAGTAAAATTTTATGAAAATAATCAATTCTTTTCCTACGAAGCACGAGGAAATTTGATTCTAAAATTCACCTCTTGCGTGTAAAGTAAGTCCTAATTATTCAGAAATTCTAATTTTAAAAATTTACATAATTCTTTTTACTGTTGTAATTCTTTATATTTGTGTCATAGTCAACTTAATTGGTCATGTCAATTAACTTTACAAGGATTAAGAGATTTATGAATCTGGGAAATATTCCAAGAATGCAATCTAATATATATTGACCAAAAATTTGAAATACGCGTAAATATTGAAAAGTTACTAGATAAGTCTTTTAGAACGCATAAAGATGTTATCCTACTTTAGAATTAATCCATATTATTAAAGCTAAATGACTAATACTTAGTCATTATAATTTTGACTTTACAAATTGAATAATCATTAGTGTTGTATGTCTTTTTTTCGGAAAATATATACAATCTAGGAAACTCCTTAGTGCTATATTATTTAGGGAAAATTACAGACATTTGGTTATTTGTCAAACACTATAATTAATATAATAAATCCAATAAATAAATAAATCTCCGGTTCTCCAGTAAAAAGATAAATAAATTAAGTAATGAGATATTGAAAAATAGCACTAATTGTTTGAAAAAAAAATCTGCGAAAGAACCATGAAATCATGCAAAATTAAGTTTGCACTATATGTTTTTTAGCATATTATTATAAATAAGTATTTAATTGACAATGCTTTTGAATAATTTTAACAAATTACATATTCAAACCTAGGGGAAGGATCTAAAGAGGATCATTTATTTGGTCCTTAAATGCGGACCAGTTATTTTGAGGGAGTAAACGGATGAATTTTTTTATGAAACTTGGTGAAGATGATCTCCATGATTAGTAGATCATCTCCACCAAATTTCATCAAAAAATTCAATAGGGAAGTGAGTTATCTAAACATCTTAAATTTTAACGGTTAAAAACGCACATATATATCAACTTTTTAGTCAACCCTCTTCCCGATTGAATTTTTTGATGAAATTTGGTGGAGGTGATCTACTATGAAGATCATAGTCACCAAGTTTCATCAAAAAATTCATTTACCCCCTCAAAATGATTGGTCCACATTTAAGGACCAAAAAATTGGTCATCTTTAGATCTTTTCCCTTCAAACCTATTTATTAATAGAATGCACATAGTCTATTTTTTTTAGTTATGCAAAGTTAAGTTTACACTCCATCTTTTTTTAAAATATTACTATGTATTTTTATTTATTTGATATTATTTTAAAGTTTTATAAATGAAACATAAGAATAAGCTTGTTAAAAAATATAAATATATCATGCAAAAAAAAATTTCTTTATTTTTTTTATTACAAAGTTAAGTTTACACTCCGTTAAAACCCTTATTTTAAAACACAATTGATAAATAAGCCCTTATTTTAGAATGATAATAATATCTAGGCCATTTTTTCTAAAATGTATTATTTGTTGGTTTTTTAAAGTGAAAAACATTGTCAGACAATACTTTTTAGAGGCAATTAGATATAAGGGCTCATTCTAATAATAATGTAATTATAAAGGACACTTAAAAATAAGCTATGTAAATTAAGGACATTATACAAAAAAGACACTAATATCCCTTCCTTATAATGTCTCACGCTCATTATGACACTAATAGCAACCAGAAGGTGCTAAATGCATTTAGCACCACCTGGACACCAACCAGAAGGTGCTAAATGCATTTAGCACCTTTTGAACAATAACCAGAAAATGCTAAATGCACAACCAGAAGGTGCTAAATGCATTTAGCACCACCTGGACACCAACCAGAAGGTGCTAAATGCATTTAGCACCTTCTGAACAATAACAAAAAAATGCTGAATGCACAACCAAAAGGTGCTAAATGCATTTAGCACCACCTGAACACCAACCAGAAGGTGCTAAATGCATTTAGCACCTTCTAAACAATAACCAGAAAATGCTAAATGCACAACCAGAAGGTGCTAAATGCATTTAGCACCACCTGGACACCAACCAGAAGGTGCTAAATGCATTTAGCACCTTCTGAACAATAACCAAAAAATGCTAAATGCACAACCAGAAGGTGCTAAATCCATTTAGTACCACCTGGACACCAACCAGAATGTGCTAAATGCATTTAGCACCTTCTGAACAATAACTAGAAAATACTAAATGCACAACCAGAAGGTGCTAAATGCATTTAGCACCACCTGGACCAAAAGGTGCTAAATGCATTTAGCACTTTCTGAGTACCAACTAGAAGATTTAGCACCAATCTGTTTCAGTATGAATTGTGCTAAATGGTGCTAAATCTGTTTAGCACCAATCTATGTTTTCTATTATTCTGCACAAAGATCATAAGAGGGAGGGAAGGGAACGGATAGATAAATTAGAGTATTTATTTAGCCTAAGGAATTTGAAATTGGTACAACAACTTTGAGGATTCTTGGGATCTGAATCCATTCATCGATCATTTTAAACCATAATTAACAAAATATTATTTATACATAAAATAGTGCGTACATACAAACATACATAGAATGAGATGATGAGTTGAGTCAAAGTCTTGGGCTTCGGAGGCAAGCGGATCTGGGCGGAGGAGAGTAGTTAGCTTGCTTAGATCGAGAAGAAATCAAAAAATCTGCTATCTTACTAATACTACTTCGTTTGTGTGCCGAGTTATTGATTCAAACCCCAAGAAGAAGTTGGAGAAGAAGAAGAAGAGGGAAAGTGAACGATGTGGATTGAAGCACATCTCTCTCATCTGGAGCAGACGAGTTAAGAGTCAAAAGTATTCGGTCCATCAACATTTTGCACAAAGATCTAGAGAGAGAAAGAAAATTCATTAAAAAAAAGATCTAGAGAGAGTTCAGTGGTTGGTTTATACATAAATGATTTTATATATAAATGATTTATATATATGTGTAAGAGAGAGAAAGAGAGGGGTGATGGAGAGGGAATTATATTTGGGTATTTTTGTCCATCAACATTTATCATTTTCCTTAAAATAAATTAATATTATGAAAAGTGTCCTTATTGTAAAACCAAATTATGAAATTAGTACTATTTCCTTTTATTAAACATGAGTCCGTCCTTAGAGTTATAAAACATTATGGAACGAGACCTTATAACTCATTATCTCTACTTTTTACCTCATTTCCGGATTGAATAAATATATTGTTTAGATCGAAAACTTACCCAATTAGTAGAAACAAGAACAAATCAAGTCATATGAAAAACATTTAATGTATTAATACGAAAAAAGGCAATGATTAGCAAACATGATTTTTTAATTTAGATATCTTCATAGAAAAACTTCTTAAAATCTTCCACGTGCGCTACTTGCAAGTGCACCACAATGACAAAGGAGTCTTCTTCTTGAGAACTAAGGCTGATCAGGAATTTTCCCTCCGAACCAACTGCAGCTGGTCCGATATATATTTCCTTTCCCCACCCAAAATCAGCGCCATATATGGGTATTCTTGTCCAACTATTGACCGCCATATTCGGGTTCCCATGAAAAGCCCCTTGGGTGCAACCAGGTGAATGAAAATTACGGTATTCAGATATATCCGGAAGATTCTTTAACAAACGCATCGATGATCTCAGGTACTCGTCGGTCGCCTTATCTATTTCTTCTCGTATCTTACTCGAAGCATAGCTAAGTGGTTTTGATAGTAACTCTCCTGAGGTGCTTGTTGTTGCTGCTCGACATATTGCATTACCGAAATAGAATTGTGGTAATGGCGGTTCCATCCGGTTTCTGACGTCCATAGGAAAAAATAGCCTTGTTGGCTGTTGACTCTCATGTCGACGTGCCTTGGATGTGCACCTCCACATATGGCCAGCAATAGCTTCGAAACTACTATAACTACGCGCATTAACATTATTTCGACCATGGTTAGCCTTTTCCTTTAGTTTGTCAACCTCTTTTTTCGTAAACTTTAGGATGACCAACACAGTCTTCTTCGTTATTTCCTCCATCGCGTCTGATCTCCCCACTAATAGTGGCGGAGGACTATACTCTGGGTGATCAAAGCTTGGCGGCAACAAAGGATCTTTGACTTGAAGAATTGTTCGATCGAGAAACGGTGGGTTACTCAATTGCTCACCACGTGCAATTCTTGCCCACTCAGTAATGAAGTGAGATCCACTAGGTCCGTCCGCCATGACATGTGAAATCGCCGTGCCTAAACAAATTCCGCCGCAACTCAACTTTGTGACTTGCACGAGAAGCAATGGTTGTTCGTGAAGTGGCGCTTTGGAATCCACTAGTGGGACTAGGGCTCGAAGTTCTGGAGTTGGATGGAAGTCACCAAAGTATTCTATGGTGGCTTCTGATTCGGCCACAAGAAACTGAGCCCCAATGGGGTTACAGTCAACCTCAAAACGACCTCCACCTATATCGCGTAGGCGGCCGGCAAGTGGATAGAATGGCACCAATACTTTGGTTAGTGATTGTTTGAGGGTAACAATGAAAGAGTCAAAGTCAATAGGGCCTTGATAAAAATAGACTACAGGTACATGAGTTATGACACCAGCTTGATCAAATTCTGATAAACTCATTATGCCATTCGGGGTGTGTTCTGTTGGTTTCATCACACAAGACTCTAGCAACTTCACCATTTTGTTAGGGGGGGGCGGGGGAAGAGAGAGAGAGAGAGAGAGAGAGAGAGAGAGATACCAATGTCTATAATGCACGTAGAAATTTATACTATAATTTGCCCTCAATTATATTGGTCGATCTAGACTTGTTAAAAGAAGCCAAAGTTGCTTAAGACTTGTTCAAAGAAGACAAAGTTGCTTATCAAAAACACGTCCCTCTTTCACCTTTTTCCAAATTAAAAAAAATAATGACAAGCAACTTTGTCTTCTTCTTCTTTTTCCCTAATTGGGAAAATTAAAGGAGTATGCTTTGAGAAAAGGTGAAAGAGGGACATGTTTTTCTGATAATTAAGGCCTTACATTTGGGATTCAAGTATTTTTTTTTGACCATATTGATTAGGTTTCAATTATGAACGAGGAAAGCGAACTATTTTATCAATTGAATAATTCATTTCACGAAAGAGGCAGAAAACGTCTAACTCACTATTAGAATTATAAGACAAGAAAAAGACTAAACCCACAAATTATTATGTAGAAATGAAAACCATTGCTGTTTGAAATTAAGAAAATACCATTTACGTTTCGGAAATTACAGTGAAACTAACGATTAAACAAGGAACTAAATTCATGATTTTAAGCATGAAGAACACAAGCTGTTACTTTTGACCAATTACCATCAGATATGTTTATTGTGTTTTACAAATTTATACATAGTGTGAGAAATTTTCAAGTATCATATTAATTGTATGCAAATTGTATGTGCCACCGATTCTAGTACGTATTTATATATAGTCCATCACTTTCAAATTGACGGTTGCATTTTAAATTTTAGAATGTTATAGTCTCATATTTTTGGAAAATAGTCAATATACTAAATTCACAGTAAGAAAGATATAATTGTATCATTGATAATTAATTATGTCGAAATCACTTTTCTTCTAAAGTGTACTAAACTAAAAGTGAGAGTAGCAATTTGAAATAGGAGATAGAAACCGATGTGATACACATAATTACATGAAGGAAAGATAAAATATTAAATGTCTGACTCCACAAATAGAAGGAGATAGAAACCGATGTGATACCCTTGTTTATTACTTTTATTGTTGGTACATAAATTTAATTTGTTTTTTATTTTTTTTATTTTTTTCATGAGATGTTTACACTACATTAAATGCATGATCAATCCAGACTCACCGATTTGAGCTTGTCGTTGGACAATTTTTTTTTTAACTTGTTGGGGTTCAAACTTTGAATATTCCCAAATCACTTGCATCAATATGTGCCCAGTTCCTTGCTAGTTTTATTTTTTAAAAATTGGGTAATTTGCAAAAATGAATTTTAAAGTTTGGCCCGAATCCCATGCTCGTCCCTAAAATTCAATTTTCGGTTAAAGTTAGCACTCTTAAAGTTTCTAATTTTCCCTCATTTGTCTAAAACTGAATGCCCCATTAAAAAAATGGATGGAAACACGCGTGACTGTCACGAGCCACTCTTTTAAGAGACATTTTTGGATGCTTCAATTGAAATTATAAACGTTAAGGATGCTTTAGCTGAAATTAGAAACTTTAAGGATGCATAGACCGAAATTAAAAACTTTAACGATACTTCAATTGAAATTAGAATCTTTAAGGATGATGCCACTGAAAATTGAACGTTAGGAACGAGCAAGGGATTTAGGTCGAACTTTATGACTCATTTTTGCTAATTACCCAAAAAAAATTGATTACTTTTTTATTTTTCAATTTCTCATGAGTCATAATTATGATTTTGACTCCTATTATTTTCTCTCCCCAAATGATTTTTACTCTAGACCAATTCCATCCTTATGAACCACGTGTGTTTCAGCGAACCCAAAAATTGAATGATCGAACCGCACCGATCTGTAAAAAAATTGATTCGAAATTGAATATGTTTGGTTCGTGTTTGAATCGTGACATTGTAAAATCGAATCGAACCAAACCAAACCAAACCAAATCATTACATATGTAACTCAAAAATAATATTAATTTACTATCTAAAATTTTATATTCCTAAAATTTACAAGGTCTGGTGAGTAATAATTCTTTGAGTTATTATGAATATTAGAGTTATATTATAAATGCTTGAGTTAATATTTTTTCTATCTAAAATAAGTAAGAGCAAGTATGGAGTTGTTATTATTTTGACCAAAATAAATGATATCTTATAATTTATTTATTTTTAAAATATATATATATATATATACATATGAAAACCGATTAAAATTGAACTGAAATCGAACCGGATTAAATATTAAGTTTTGAAATTAAATTTAATCTATTGCAAAATGATCATTACTTTATCATTATAGAATATACTAAAATTAATTTAAGTTGAACCGAATAATAGTTACTTACAAAATTTTGAGTGCGTGTGGATTTGTTTTGTACCACTAATCTTTTGTTCATTTTTTTTTTCCAAAAATAAACTAAATGATATTCATTTGTCTTTAATTTTTTGAAATAATAGTACGATTGGGTAATTAATGGGTGAATTTAACGCACCTATCTAACTCAGTTAGGTCAAACGTGAAAATATATTGATGAATTTAAAACCCTTAATCCCAGCTATATTAACAGTATTGTGGTTCTTAGATTAACAGTATTTGAATTGCCTTAACTTTAGATACTTTGTTCTTTTTAAAAGTCATAAATGCACATAAGGTTAGAGGTAGGGAGAAAGTGAGGTTACATAGAGATTTCACAAAATCCTTTTTAAAATTGTTTTTGAGATTCCTTTTTTATTAACATTCATAATCTAAATATAATTCCTTTTAATTAACTTTCCTAATTTAAATATAATTCCTTTTAATTAACATTCCTAATCTAAATATAATTCCTTTTAATTAACTTCATCTTTACGGTTTGAATGGTTTAGGGTTACTTACTTGTGTTGAATGCATATTCTCTCTCTCTCTCTCTCTCTCACTCTCACACACACACACACGAAAACAGAGTAGGGTTAGATTATATATATAAGTGAGAAGATGATGCATAGTAGGGTCATAAATTGCACCCGTAATATTGTGGGTGTGGGTTTCTATTTTTTGATTTAAAGAATATGAAACCAGGGGTTGTGATTAAGAAGAAAAAGAAGAAGAGACGGTGGGGAAAGAGGGAATAAAAAGAAGGCTGGGGAAAGAGTATAGTGGAAAGAAGAAGAAGAAGAAGAGACTGGGAGAATATGTAAGGGGAAAGGAGTATTTTGTTTTTGTTATCCAATAATTAAAATTTACCCATCTAAATTTTTAAAGTTTTCTTATTAATTTAGTAGATATTTTCATATTAAATTATTATTTAAAATAATATTTATAAAATTAAATTCATAATATTTTTTTGTATTTTCGCGGATCTAGTATGTAATGCATAATTTTATAACTATGGTAAATCACCCAGGGAGAAAGTTATAGAGAGATTGTTTTTGAGGGTCTTATAGATATGAGAAGATAATGAGTAAATTTTAAATATATAATTTTTATTTACACCCGAATTTGATCCAATTATCTTACTTATGATTTTTTTTCTTCAGATTTTTCTATAAATAACTATGTTAAGATATTAATGTTTAAATTATTATTTTTTTTTTAATATAAAGTTAAGGTTTAAATTATTATTTTTTAAGCACTGAAGAGAGAGAAAAGTGGAAGTTGATGTGATATTTCAAATCTCAATCCAATGGCTCAAACAAAATTAAACTAATTTGGTGGATCATTGACCAATTTTTTTATTATTTTTTTTTTATATACGTGTGAAGGTTGAAAAAAAAAATACCTTCCTTATTATTAGGGGCAGACACAGTAAGGTACCAGGGGGCAATCGCCCCTCGTGGAATTTGATTTGTTTTACTACATAGGGGGTGTTCTAAAAAAAAACAAAAATATATAGCAAGACTTATGTGCAAAAATTTATATTTTAGGGTAACCTAAGTGTAAGTGGCAAAACTCCAAGGGCCCTTTAAAATTTTCACTTTGAATAAAATGAATAAAACTTTATCTTTTTCCACTCTAAGTTTCTCTCTCTTCTTCATCGCTGTCCTCATATCCACACTGTCGCGACCAACATCATCACTCTCCATTTCGGCAATACCCCCCATGAGCTCAC
The DNA here is from genome assembly GCA_021464415.1 of Lonicera japonica. NCBI lineage: Eukaryota > Viridiplantae > Streptophyta > Magnoliopsida > Dipsacales > Caprifoliaceae > Lonicera > Lonicera japonica. The sequence goes on from JAKCWG010000110.1 coordinate 152,513, forward strand.
CCACACCCAGCAACAGCCACCCTCCCACAGGGTCATTGTCGACTGCCATATTATGTATAATTTTATTTATTGATTACTTGTAGAATATTAGTTGTATTTCTTAATTTGTTGCATAATATTAAGTGTATTTCTTGAAATATTAGTTCAATTGTTGTCTTGTTGATTAATTGCATAATATTGGTTATATTCTTGATTAATTGGACAATATTAGGTTTATTTCTTAATTAATTGATTAATTGTCTAATATTAGTTGATTTAGGTTTAAATCCCTAATTTTAATTTGCCATTTTGCCCTAAATAGGAAAAGAGTTAATTAATTAATTTTTGTATTCGATCTATTGGAAATAATGTTAATGGAAAAATTCTTGATAAAGACGAAGAGAGTTAATGCAAACTTGTTCTCAACCCGAAATTCAATCCTTTCAATTTCAAAATGTTGTAATTTCTCGTAATTGTTCACATTTGTTATTTGATATGTATGAAATATTATTATTATTACTATTATGTTTTCGTTAAAATTTTATGGCTTTAAATACATTTTTATCTATTTTGAATATCATCCATCCCCTCAGCCTGATTCCTCGCTCCTCCAGTACTTACTTTATAGATAGTGCTGGGATAGTGTATTAACTATAAATGTTAATATGAATGCAACGTAAAAATACAATAATTTTAAAGTGGAGTTACATACTACAACCTCTTATTCTCTTTTTCCCTTTTTTTTTAATACCACAAGGATGCAACAAATCTATTAACAAATGGAAATGAAGTCTAACATCTGATATATAAATAAGGAGTCTCCGAAGATAGAGGTTGTTAATTTAAAAGGTCTTAATCTTATTTTGATAATAACAATAACTTAATCATGTGTGGTTTAATATGTTTTTTGAAATAAATTTGTAGTTCATTATTTTAGAAATTCAATAAGCTCATGGATTTCACAATGGAAGCATGCCACATTATAAGAATCGTTGAAACTCTATCCGATCAAGTCAACAAAGTATTGAATAAAACGAAGAATACTGATCACTCAATTGCTCTATCAATTTCATAGGTTGATCAATACATATGCTAACAATGCAATTCATGAAGAACAAAGATTAAATAAATATATTAATAGCTTTAAGGCAATTGATTCAAGTGAAGATCAAATTGAAGAAACATATCAAAGCATTTGAAAACTCGTTAATTCAATAATTGAGTTAGTGCTTTAGATTTATACAAAGTTTCTTTATTGATCAATACATATAGCTCAAATATGTTCATGCGTCAATCATAGATTAAAATTAACAAAAACTTTGAAATGGAATTTCTTTAAAAAGCTACTTCTTCATAAACCGGTTTTCTAATAAATTCATAATTAAATCATTCAAATGATTGTTGAACCAAAAACAAAATTGGGTGTCTTATAAACATGTTGGGAACATTTTTCAAGTATTAAAATGAATTTTGTATCAAAATTGAAGAAGTCAAAAAAATTGGATATTTGGCCTAATGGACAGAACCCATCAGTTACTGATGAGACTTGCTCAGTTGAGTGATGATTTTTCTTAATTGACTTATGCCTCATAATATAGCAGTTGGACTTTTGATTTTTGCCTTATTTTAAGGTAACAACTCTACCTAACCTTAAAAATGGCCATATACACTTTAAGACTATATATTTGAGGTCTAAGACATATTTAAACTTATTTGAATCATCATTTTTACTTATTGTTCATCTATTCACAATATTCCAAGATTCAAGGCTTTGCATTGATCATATCATTCATCTTTTAGCTAAAATTATTGATCAATCTTGGTAACTCTTATGTGAGTTTTATTTGTATCTTGTAAACACTTGGAAGTTATTGTTAATTGGTGTGTTTCACCAAACAACTTATATTATTCATTTGTGAGAGAATTTCTCATAATCTAGCAAGAAGGTTTTCTTGTGTTAAGTGTGGTGAGAAGAATCATACTTGCTTGAGTGTTGTGAAAAATAACACTTATTGAGTGTAGTAAAAAAGATTACACTTGTATTGAGTTTTTCAGCCATAAAAAAATCTGTTAGTGGAGCTTCTCGAAGGAACTACTCGGGCATGGATGTATGGGCTAAACAACCAAACCGCGTAAATAAAATATCGTGACTCATTCGGTTTTATCTCTCTAAACTCAAGCTCTCTATCTACTATTATTCATACTTGTTGCTTCACATTGTGATTGCTTGCATTGCTAACCTCCTTGATATATATAGTTAAATATTTATTGCTTAAACATTATTCAAAATTTGAATTCCGCATTTATTTCCTTAAACCCTATTCACAACCTTTTAAGATTAATTTTCGACCAACAAATGCATCTCTTGTCTCCACCTAGATTAAAAAAATAAATAAATTATTCTCTCTTCTTTTTTTTCCTTTTCGAAAGGAAGAAGAAAAATTGTTAGCAGTCGAGAGATCCAACAAATTTTAAATTTTAGCTAATCTAAGATATTCATTGTAATGCCCCAAATCTTATTATGGGATTTCAATCCCCGAAACCCGGTTAATCACGGATGCCATCGCTCACAACGGCAGGTGTGGTGTAAAATTTATAATTTAGGAAAAACATTTGCAAGTATTACTCATTTTTAAAGTGGTATGAGTAAAAAAAGAATATAATCAAAAGGTGTATCTTATATTTTTAACAAAATTTGGCATGGTCTCCTCTATTTTACGAATAACCAAAACCTGTTTAAGCGATACTCGTCAAATCATTTCTCAAACAAACACAATCATTTAAAACTCCAAATACAACTTAATTATAAAATTCAAAGTAAATTCTTTAACTTGATACAATACAACTTACATTAAATATACAAGACAAATTACTAAGTCCAAGCAAACTAAGTTGTCAAACCGTGGGCAATAACTTAGTATATGGGCTCATTAGAGGCAACTAGATATAATACACATGCCATCCTATGAATGTACCTGCAAAACTGGTTTAAAAAATGAAAGTGAGCCAAACACGAACTCAGTATGAACTATAGGGTTTTATATATGAAAGTATACATAGTTATACACATGTAACGTGCCATATCAAAATAATAAAGAAGTCATATGTATACCATATACATTTAAGTAGTAATCATCTCAAATGCCATGAAAATATAATAAGTGCAATGCACGCCAAGTGCTATCCCAGCCGAATGAATAAAATGAATCCATATAACCAAAACACAGTATGGAAGGAAATAACACCAAAGTATATTCATATAAAAAGTAGGCACTAGTTATATACTATCGTATGATACTTTTTGCTTTATCCATCCACAGGACATATGTAATTGGTAGCTTGAATCTATCCAGGTTACGTTCTGTCCACAGGAATAATAGTAATATGACTGCCATAGCCAAGTCGTCCCATAGGATGTAATAGGTCAACTAGCTATAATTGTTTACTGTGCACAATCTGGCTACCATAGCCAAGTCCTCCCATAGGATGCCTAGTGACAAGCCTGCCATAGGCTAATATATAATGATAAACACATCTAATCAACTGAAGTATCATATCCAACTAGTATAATGATAGTGCTTGATAATGGTAAAGTTATGAATAAATCTCAAAATCATAATAGATGTAAAAAAATAGAAATAATCCCATCCATAGGAAAAAATATAACAACCTTTCATAGGTTTAGAAATCCCATTAAATAGAAAAATAGTAGTAAAGTTCCATACTTTACGAAAAAGTAATAAGCTAACCATTAGCGTCTTAACATCATTAATATCGTTAGTTTAGGAAATTAATTTAACACAAATATCATTTTATAAGTTATAATACTAAAGTACAAGTTAAATCCACAAATTTTACTATTCATAAGTTGATATGTACACATGTATCCCTAACTTACAAAAGTGTGGGTTTAAATAATTCTTACACAAATCATGTGTGGTCCATACATTATAGAAATTGGATTTAGTATAAATTCTACCGACTTGTTATAGCTCATTGCCCATTTAAGAATAGTGATTGTAGAAATCTAGCAGGTACAGTTATGGACTAGTGGGTTTTTGACCAATCTTCATTATTAGTTAACTAATAGCCCAAGTAGAACAATAATATCACATTTATAAAGTATTGTAACCAAAATATGAAATAAACCCATCAATTAATCATTTAATATATGTATAGCAAAAATTTATCCATTATCGTATCCGTTCATAGGGGTTTTAGTGCAATCTTATGATATTCATATATGCAATGAAAAACCCTTATAAAAATATCAAATTGAAGTTATAATGAGTATAAATCAACTAAAAGAATCAAGAATTCCCAACCCAAACCCCATGCATGTGTACAATCAAGAATTTATGTAAAAACGCCCAATTTGTAATATAAAAGATCATGCATCACATAATAAGTTGAAAATGAGTTTGAGTACTTGTGTTCCCACCTTAATGAAGCTAATTCCCCAATATTTGAATGTTAGTGGTAGTTCCAAAGTGGTTGGACCAAGCTTCCTTCAAGCTCTAGTGGTAATTCCAAGGTTGGAGATGAAGAAATTATAAGCTCTATGATCAAAATCTTTGATCTATGTTAAATATGTGTTCAAATCTCTTCAAAATACTCACTTACACCTTCAAGAATAGCTCTCCCTCTCCCTCTATGCTATATGGTCGAGTTTGTACAAGAATGGGGGAGAAAATGTGTTTAAAATGGGTCAAATGGTCAAAATGGGTCAAACCCTAATGAATAAAGTTTCTGATGTATTGTTCTTAATTAAAGCATAACTTTTTACTCGGGACTCCGATTGATACACCATTTTTTCTTAATTAAAGTTTAAGTCAAAGCTCTACAACTTTTGTCTCTGGAGGTTTTTCTAAATTCCCAACAAATTGGTGCCAGAAATTCGGTGAACTTACAGGTCTGCCATAGAAAGCAAAATGTTACTAATGCACTAGGCTGGTGCTGTCATCAACTTCGCAATTAGTTTTGACCTTCTTAAAGCTTGATTGGGGCTTACCTTCTCAAATGAAAGTTGAAAAGGGATCAAATATCTTCCTAACGGTTTAAATGGTGAGTCATTTGAAGTTCGGATGAAGAAGTTATGGTCTTCCAAAGTTGGACAAAAACTCATTTTGCCAAAACTTGATTTTTCACCATCAACCTATCAAATTCAATTACGGCTATACGAAATGCGTTTCAACCATAGACGCACATATAAAATCACTAATATGACTTGTGAAAGGTGTTTAATTGATTAAAACACCCCTTAAAATAAGAATGCCCACCTAACGCAATTTTCTTGTCAGTAAAAAGCCAAAAGTGAGGTTTGAGTAACCAAAACTCATTCAAGCCATCTGAATTGCTTTGTGACCATGCACGCAAATGTTAATATGCTATTGAGACATATTGGATTTGTTCAAACCATAAAAATCGTCCCGGTCCAAAATTTCACTACCCGAAACCTCTCATAAGGAAGAGAGTTAGGCTAGTATTAAAGCATTACCAAGTGATTAGAGTATGGGACATTACATTCGTGTCCCAATACTTTGCCCTAGAAAATTCCAAAATGAGTCACGCAAACAAATGTGTCGTCTATTACTTACAATCTCTCAAACTACGACAAAAGAAAACTCAAGAATCTTTAGTGACACAATATATCTTTAATCTATCACATAATGAATAGAAACTTGAGATAAAAAATTTGAGAAGAAAAAAATACCAAAGAAGGCATTAAAGATGACTTCAGTTAATGTGAATATGCAGATTGATAATGAGACCAGTATTCTTTGACAAGCTGCCCGAACAATGAGCCTTCTCTCTTCATTAAGTTCATTGGTTCATCATACTCCACTAGTTTTCCTATCAAACATTAATCCCAAATTACATTACACATTGTAAAATTATATGATATTACATTATATTAGATGCCCAAAAATGATAACAGTCTTAAATTAAATTTTTTTCACAAGACCCTATATAACTCTGAAGCAGCTTGACAGTCGTCTCAAGATTTTAAACAAAATGCTTCAACATAAAGAGGGGGAAGGAGGGGGGGCGCGAGGGGAGAGAGTTTTAAATAGACACTTTATAATTAAGCAAGAGCAAAGTCAATTTTCTTTCCAAATTAAGTAGAAATGAAGACAAGAAATCAAAAAATGTTTCCCCAAGTACCATATTTTAGATATAACATGGTATGAAGAATTGAACAATAACCATTGGACAGGAAAATCAAAAATAGCTTTTTTGTTTTTATAATTGTTTGATCCGTTGCAAGTAATCTCAACCCTTGCATCACCAATCCATTAGGAAACATTATCGGTATACGATATCTCACGATACTATATAAGCTATATTCGTGACCATTGATTCGGTTGAAAATTGTGTTTTTTTAAAAAGTGTAAAAGTCAAGGTGGTAAGTGAAATAAAACAACTCACCGTTGCTGATTGCCAGAATCGTGTTACAATCCATCACAGTTGGTATCCTATGAGCCACAGTGATGACACTACAATCAGCAAATTCGTTCCGAATAGTTTTCTGCAAGATAAGATCAGTGGCATTATCAATAGAAGCAGTGGCTTCATCAAGCACCAATATCTTGCTTCTCCTCAATAGAGCCCTCCCCAAACAAAACAATTGCCTCTGCCCCATGCTCCAGTTCGACCCGTCTTCTGCAACTGAAACAAACAATTAATAGGTAAAATTCTTGCTTGTTACTCGACATTTAGCATAACAAAAACTACTTCATACCTTTTCTGTTGTAATGACCCTAGTGTTGTCAGCAAACTAATGTATGTCGCTGCAGTGGATGCTAGCAAGCTACCCATTATGGTTATTAATTAAATGTATCAATATTTATGAATGGGTTTAGAGAAAATATATTTAATAAGTAATACTTTAGACTTTTACCCACCTTACTTTAGGAAAAAAATTCTACTTTCCCCACCTTAAATTACATTATCGTCAATTTCTTGCTATGGGCAATGCAAACTGCACTTTATTTTGCTACATTAAAACCATAAATTGATATATCTTTTTTACTTAAATGAGAACTTTGTTTAGAAATGCTGAAATATCAAATAGAAGTGTACACAATTGTACCTCAAAGCATATGTTTGCCCACCTTAATGTAAAATCCTGAATCCTCCACTGCCTAGGTTTCAAGGGCATATCCGGTTGGGGGGGGGGGCGCAAGGGGGTTTCAGCCCTGCCCTCCAAAAATATATCAAGTAGTACCTTATGTATTTTTACTATAAATTGTGCTTGCAGCCTGGTGGTCATGGGATCCTTCATTGAGTTTATTGTGTAACCTCAGGTTGACGGCTCAAATCGCTTCTATGGCAATTTTTTTTTTTTTTTGCATTTTCCTCCTTTAGCCTACCCTTTTATAATTCTAGACCCCCCCCCCCCCCCCACGAATCCTGGATCCGCCCTTGCTAGGTTTGATCAACTAATATGCGATATGTGTATCCTTAGTAAGAGGCCTATTGAAGTAAAACAAAACCTTGGCCCAAAGCAGACCGAGATGCATGTGAGAAATCTGGTCAAGAACTAGAGTGCATCTTTTTCTAAGAAATGTAAATCAATGAGCGCCTTCCCTACTAACCTCAAAACCGGTAATTTAATTTGCAAAAAATACTATGATAGATACCGTGACTAATACTGTGTAAGAGACTAGATACTGTGAGGTAATATATGTCCAGAGACTACAGTTTTTAAATTTTACAGTAGTGTACTGCATCCTCTAAATATTTGCATTGAGGACCAGAGAGAAAAAGGTCCTTAAAACTCTTGGTGTGAATTACGAGACTAGCTATATGTGAATTGACCAATCGAAAATTCTTGACAAAAACTCGAACAAAACGAATACTAGATGGATTTTAAACTGCCCTGGAAGGACCAACTAACCAAGTGTTTGGTACTTAAAAAGTACAATCTGAAAGCATTTGAACATACTTGGATAGTGCATTTTTTTTAACAACAAGAACTGGTGGTGGTATTGATGAAAAGCATTACCTAGAGAGTCTAGACCATCTTTTTTCTCCGTAACAGCCTCTGCCAGTTGACACTTGCCAAGAACCTGTTAAACAAGCAGAAAAACAAATTAAGCACTTCTTTTACAAGTGATTCCAACTTTATACCCTAATACGAAATGTATGCAATCTAACTAAGAAACAAAACTTTGCACTAAGGGTGTACAATGCGCACAACAGCCTAACTAAGCAAAAACTATTTATAACTTACATAAGAGGCCCAATATTTAATTAGAGTAAGCGCTCAAAATGTGTGCAATAGGGATTTACCGTAATACAAAAATGATAATTGGAATACTACCTCCCATATTTTGTCGTCGGTGTGTTGAGATAAAGGATCCAAATTGTATCTAACAGATCCATTGAAAAGAGTAGGATCTTGTGGGAGTACCCCAAAACTTGACCTCAAATCATGTAGTCCAAGTGTAGAAATGTCAATTCCATCAATTACAATCCTCCCTCCAAATGGTTCCACAAGCCGAAATAAAGCAGCTATAAGAGTAGTCTTCCCACTCCCAGTTCTTCCAACTATCCCAACCTTGTGCCCTCCTTCAAATTTGCAACTTATTCCATCAAGAACAAGTGGTGCATCCGATCTATATTTGATCTGTTTCAATTTCGATCCATGCATCAACGTTAATCTTTTGTTCCATCCCATAAACTATAATAGCAAAGGAAATTTCCCTTCAACTATTCCGTTATTGCTTTCTGCTCATTTCTAGCCCTTAAGTCTCAAATTAAGAGTTTTCCCTTTCCTTTCTTCGCTACGTCTCAAGTTAGGAGTCTTTTATTGGAAATGCCATGTAAAAAAAATGCCAGTAACTTCCTAATCTTCTCTTTCGGTGAATTGAAGGCTACTTATGGAAGCTCAATTAATATTTCTTTCCTAAATTTTACTTTCAAACATGTTTGTACAATTTGATGTGATACCACTCAAATGAACAGCAACTCCATTTTCTGTAGAACTCTTTTGTACAAGTTGATGTGACACTATTCAAATGATAACTGGTGGGGCTACATGTTTGTCGTCTTTCTTTTCAATTGGAGTCACATCAATTTGTATAAAAAAAATTTGTACAATAACTGAGTACGGTGTTGTTTGATAACCCCAAGTTTTTAGATTTAAGTATAAAGTTTTCAGATTTAAAGGGTTTTAAAGTTGTTTGTTAACAAAAAAAAAAATTAAGTGCCAACTTAATTTTCTCCACTTAAAACTGAAAATTTTCATCTAAAGTTTTAATTGGTAAATTCCCTACTTAAAACTAAAAACATAATTTTAAAGAGTGTAAAATACATAGTTTACCCTTTTAATTACATTTAGAATCATGTGATCCAAATAAACTAATAAGGGCAAAATTGTCATACTAAAAAAAATTCAGTTTTCAGATGTGTTGGTGATGTTTGGTTGATGTTTTGAGTTGAATTTTTAAGTTGAGTTTTTAAAATTTAGTGTTTGGTAGAATCTGAAAGTATGTTGAAAAGTGAATTTGATTTTTGTTTGAGTTTTTTTCAGCTAACTAAAAATCTCATAAATTTTTTTAAAAAAAATAGTTGGATCTTATTTTATATATCTTCGACGAATAGGTTTCAAATATATATTTTTTTTTCTAATTTTGAATTAAATTTGGATTTAAAATATAGTGTTTTAAAGTTTTTTAAGAAAGAGAAAGTAAAGTGAAATAATTTTTGGGAAGTGTAAAAGTAAAATTGATTTTAAGTTGAGTTTTTTAAAATTTGGAAGAAAAAAAAAACCCCACCAAAACAAGGCCGTTATGTTCAAACAGATAACATTTTTTTCAGATACAATTTTCAGAACTAAATAAACAATTTTTTTAGTTTCAATTTTTTTGTCAAACGCCACCTAAGTTTAACACTACTCTTTACCTGTAAAATCTTGAATATCCACTTCACCAACTGGAGGCCAATTAACTGGGGGACGATTCTCTTCAATAACTTGAGGACTTCACTTGGAATATGCGTGTATTGGCTAAGAGCCTTTTCTACAGAAATAATGCTATTTGCCAAGGCGCACTGATCTCGAATGCATATAACAAGGGTTGTGCCTAGTGAAAGTCCATACGACAAAGCCATTCCAACAAATCCTGTATAAGAGACGAACAAGTAAACTAGCATTCTGAAATAAAAAAAAAAACAAACGAGCCTGTCTGGTCCTTATTAGTTTGATGCACGTTTTATTTGCAAATGAGCTTCTAGCTAGATTAGCAATCTCAAATATAACAAGTAAATTAGCACTCTCAATGGAAGTTGCACCCCCTTCTTATAGATGAGAGGTTGCACAAGTTTCATCGTGTAATTAAAAATGGATTAATCCACATGACTGAGGGAACGCAAGTTTCTCAGTGAGGAAGTGAGGAAGTGCGGGGCGGCACCAGAGATCGATGCTGGCCGAACCTTGTTCTAAGAGGATGTTCAAACCCCATTACTGGCAGGTTCATATTCTTGTAAGAGACGGTTCCTAGGAAAAAGTTAAATGCCGTATTGGTGAAAATACATTTCAGGTTCGAACCAGACGGGCCCTAAGCGGTTGATAAAACTAGATTAAAATACAAACCAGAGCTGAGAAGTTTATGAGGTAGCAAAACCTGCAGAGTGCCAAGGAGGCGAGAATGGTGGCAGCAAGTATTTCGATCCGTAGAATCAACCACTCATTGGCTGCAAAACTGTGGAAGAACGGACTGGCATTTTTGTCAATGAGGTCAAGGTTCTTCTCAAAGAACGGTCTTGCCCCTCAAAGCTCTTATTGTCACGGATCCTGCTATGGATTCAGCTATATGACTTGCTACCAACGATTTGCTCGTGCCGTTATCCGCATAACATAACTCTTTCGCAGAGGAAAGGTAGGTATCTCTGTTGAGACGGATGCATAGGTTATTTTTGTAGTTTGTATGAAAAACAGGCTTTCGGGAATGAACTATATTTCATATTGAATTTATTGATGAAATTTGGAGGACCACAAGTCCATGGTGATGACATTTTCTCCACCAAATTTAATTAGAAAGAACTCAACCGTTTAGGACGACCGCTGTACAATTTCTTAAGGGACTATGTTTTTGTAGGCATAATTTTCTAAACTTTATCTACAATAAACGTAAGCCTTGTTGTGTGAGGACATATATAAACATACTTCCGTTTCATAGATGAAATCAAAATATATTTTGTGTAAACATGGTCCTTGGTGTTTCATGGATAGGATTCAATTTTAAACCTCGTCCACCTAATCTACTCAAAGAATTTCACAAGTGTAAGTTTACCTGTAGGCAAATTGCCAGAAAAACCATTGGTATAGCTACAAACAAGATCTGCCATGTAACAACAGCTAGAACTCCAATACTCGAATAAGCAATTATGGTGCTCGTAACAGCAGAGATCAAAGTAAATGGAATGTCAAGATCCACAATACTCAAATCAGACGAGACCTGTACTAACAAAATTACATGTCCAAAAATGTTAATTTTACTAAATGCAAATCTTATGGCCGCCCATAATGGAACAAGAGTACTTCTACGGAGACACACGCGGGGTACGCATTAAGGGGCATGTTGGTGTATTTTAAAATATTGGTCAATCAAAATGATACATCATAAGTTGACTCTAGACAAAGTCTACTAGTAAACAATGCACATGATGTCCCGAGATGTGTCTCTCGAGAATTATTGGTCGAATAACCATAAACCATTATTGAAATACTTACGGCTTAATATCCTTCCCAGAGGCGTGGAGTCATAAAACGACATGGTTTGCCACCAAAAAGAGACCTTAAAAGTTGCAAGAACATTGATTTCGATGATTGCATACCCAAAACAACTGTCCCAAAAGATCTAATAAGAAGAAACAGTTTGATATAAATCCAATCACGAAGTAAACCATGATTAATTTCAACATGCTGACGTTATGCTTGTCCACATTTGCGGCCATCCATGAGTTCTGCAATATTCTGACCAGTCACAAAAGAAAGTTGGGAGATAATAATAAGGAGAACACAAAGTAGCCTTGGTTCTGGTTTAAGTATTGCATGTAAGGCTTGAACCCTATGTCTCCTAATTCCTTCTCTTCTTCCTTATCAACTGGTCGCCTTTGGATGTTATAGTGGTCTCTTCATTAATAGAAGTCTTACTATAGCTCCCTTCAAAGTTTTACCCTTTCGAGTAGGAGTAACATCTGCTGTGTTTTTTGACCAGCGGTCTCTTTGTGTGCGTCCACTAGGTCCTGAAATTCTTGGCTCGAGGCAAGCAATTGATGATATGGAGCAGCATGTAGGATTTCCCCACCTGCCATCTACTACAAAGAAAATTTTAAGTATTAGTACATCCCATCTGCAGTGCGCAAACAGGGCTAGCTTTTAGTAACAGTTTTTCCACACCACAACGTTTTGACGCGCATTTAAGAACATATTTTTATTCTCACCCAAATAAATCTAGTAACAGTTTTAATGTTGTTAGGAACTATCTGCCCCAAAAACTTAAGCTTTTAGATAGTGAGACAACAATGTATATCATGCTCTGCAACACTCCCCTCACATGCAGCCCCCGCTTGCACGTGGAGAGAGAAACCAGTGCACTAAGTGCACATGCAAATTTTTTACAAATGCAGAAGGGGAAACAAATGCAAATGTCAAGACTCAAACCCGAGATCTTGTAAACAAGCTAAGTTCTTGTAAATAGCCTGAGTTTTGATACCATCTTAGGAACCCTGCATCTGCCCAAACTCTTAAGTTATTAGGTAAAAAGCCAATAATGTATATCATGCTCTGCAACAGTAATGACAATCCTTTGTCATAGATTACATTTGTGACGTGAGGGAGTGTTGGAATTAAATTTGGAATACATTTGTTCTGATACCATGTTTGGTGACAAATTACTCGTAACAATAGTCACAAATTACATTTGTGACAAAAAACACAAGTTTAGTTACAAAATAGGGAGCATTTTGTAAAAATAAGAAATCCCAAAAATTATGATGGAATAGATGAAGTGATTCAAATGGAAAGTAAACATCACTAGAACATAATCAAATGCAGGAAGAAATCAACGTGATGCGTCACTAGTATGACTGTCTTCCCAGCAAGGGCTCCCATTATGTATTCCTGCAAACTTACAGTATATTAGAGCTTTATAACTATAGACGGGGGAGGAACGTATA